>JARTUT010000653.1:0-31209 GCA_030674115.1 Micraspis discolor
CATTGGATTATTATCTTTGGGGAGCGGTGAAAGATAAGTGTTACGCCAACAATCCAGAAACAATTCAAGACCTCAAGACCGAAATTCGAGCTGCTATTGGTGAAATAGAGCCCCTAAACAATCGAAAATGTATCAAAAAAATTGGGTGGAACGAATAGGCTACTGCCAAGTCAGCCGTAAGTGGTCATTTGGCCTAAATTATTTTTCATAAATAAATGTCATGAACCAACCTTTAAATAAATGTTCAACCATTGGAAAATATTGAGCAGTTTTTTTATAGCAAAAATTAAATTCCAATTTTTAAATGAGCCACCCATTATAACCATATCATGGGTACAAAATGGCGAGCACACTGGGCCTGACTAATTGTAAATTGTTATTAAACATTATTAAGAACCTGATAGAGATAATGAAATATATTTATTGAAGGATTATACTAGTATTGTTCAGATCCTTTATTAGGACAAATAAGTTTAAATTAAAACAGTTTGAAAGAGTCGATTACATACAATCAGCTGAAAGCAATGAAAGCTCATTGAAAGTTAGAAGATATGATAGTTTCAACTCACACTCTGCATGGAGCATATAACTCTAATACGGGCATTTGTGTGAAAAAAATGTTCGAATAACAGTTGTTCTTAAAGTTAACTTTTGCAAAAAAAATATTTTCAGACCGAAAAACTGCGAGAATACATTTTCAGAGAGTTCAGCGCTACCTACCCTGCGAGAAATGCAAGGGCTAATAAATAATATTTCTTTCTTGATTTCAGTGTCGTAATGAGTTCATTACTGTACTAAAAACAGTGCTGTAATGAACTCATTACAGCATTGTTTTAAGATATAGTTTTCGTTTTGTGGTTGACAACACTGACATTCTATCCTTTCGAATGTCAACACGCGTCCATTGCATGTCAATTGTCAATATTAAACCATGATTTGAACTCACTATTCAATTTCTATGATCTGTCAATTTCGTATCAGTCACACCAACTGCGAAAATAAAATACTAAAAGGCACTAGGAGGTATAATCTGAATTTTCATTGAATTCCAATAATTTCTCACAATTTAACTGACTGATATAGAAAAAATATCGTCTAATACTCGTTGCAGAAGGCAATTCCAACTAGGATTGCAATCCGGCCTCATTTTCAATCCGGCCGGATCCGGCTGGATATCCATCAATCTGGCCGGATCCGGCCGGATCCGACCAGATTTATCTAGCCAGGATAACTTAACTTTGGACTGGTAAGGAAATGTTAAAAAAACGATATATATATATACGAATACGAAATCACCTTTATTATTACTAAAAGAAAAATCTCAAAAACAAAACAATCAACTATCTTATCTGACACTATCTAATAATTAACCTTAATTGAGATCACAATAAATAATCACAATAATTATTCTTCATAATATTCTTTATAAATAATCACTTTTTACTTTGAAAAAACGATCTTAAAAACAAATTGTGTTAATTGTATCATCTCCCAATCGACTTCTAATAGAGCTACAAATGTAGCCTGCGGCCGAGAAGGCTCTTTCAGCTTCACACTTGTAGGCTTAATTGTGAGCAAATAATCATTAATAGCAGACAAGTATTCTCCTCGAACTCCTTCACTTTCGAATGCAGTCATTTCTTTTTTAATATTTTATCAAAATCCATATTTTTCTTATTCTGTATCGTATTATAAGAAGTCATTTCTTGCTGTATCTTTAATTTTAATTCTTCTTGTAATGTCAAGTCTTTTTCCAGTGATTCTAAGTCTAAGCTCTTCTCTACTGTTTCTTCCACGTCCACGAGTTCCACGCTTTTGTCAGAGTTATTATCTTGGTTAAATCTTTCCAAGATTTTTTCATTTCTAGTCGTATATCTTTTTCTTTGGCATAGTAAATGTATTTTCAGCTCGATTTAAATCTTCTTGATATTTCTTTGGATTCTGTAAGTATATCAATATACCTGTTACTATAGTACGACGTTCTTTGATTCTAGCATGTAGTGCTTCAGATAAATCAGTGCTTAACGCCGTGTCGTAAGTGAGCAACTTCTCTAAAACAAATTTTAGTGTTGTTTCAGCAGTTAGTAGGTCGAATCCCTTCTGCATAACGTCTCTACAGCTAATTTAAATGGCTGCAAACTATCTATCAAGTCTTTTATTCTCGACCATTCAAGATCATTAAATTTTAAGTCAGATCCTATATCTATTAAAGCTTTGTCAATACACACTTTCAGTTTATAAACTCTTTCTATCATAGCCAGAAGACTATTCCAACGCGTGCGGCAATCCAAAATAAGGCTTAGTTCTTTACCTGTATCTTCTTTTACGTACTTTTGCAAATAGATGTCATATTTAGTGGGCGATCTTTTAAACAGTTGTACCACTTTTCGCACTTTTTGAAGAAGGTCATCGTATCTAGGAATTAATTCAGCACTAGAAGGATCTGTTATTGTTACTGAAACTCCTTGTTCTCCTCTAAAGTATCATCCGTTGTGTCTTCGTCATCTGTATCTGAATCTGAATCAGGAGTTGTTGTTGGCATTATTGAGTCTTCTTCTCTCTTTTATATAAAACATCGATCACAGCTAATTGCAACCCATGTGCGTAGCAAAGTTGCTGATAGCACTTCATTAAGCTTACCTACTTTGACCATGACACTTGCACCGTCAGTACTCATACCAATAATATCAGTATCTGAATCAAGTCCGAAGCTTTTTAAGCGGTTTTCTATTAGATTTATAGTATGTTCCGCAGTGCACGAACCGTGTATTCTAATCAAACCCAGATTAAAAATGTTTTTCTTTTGTGGTGTACATTTAGATTCAAATAACGGTGATTTTTTTGTGAAGTCCATTCATCAAAACTCAACGAAAATCTTTTTCCTTGTTTCTTAAGATATTCGAACTCAATTATCAAGTCGGCTTTAACGGTATTTGCAAAATTTAAAACTATAGATCTTATGGTGTTTGGTGAATTAGGAAGTTTAAATCCACTTTTCGAAAACAAATATCTCAAATCTGCCGATGTACAAAATAAACTGAGGGGCACACCATCTTTGCAGACCATTCTGGAAACCATCATCTCCATCGAGTTTTCTTTCTTAAAGTAACTGCCAATGTCAATTGTTTTAGACTTTTTCTTGGGTATTATATCTTCCTCAGAAACACTTTCAGCTAATACCGTTTTTGATGTGGATGGTTTAGGAGATGAGTCAGAGCCGGGACGTTTTAATTGGCTACTTTCAAAACTTAGATCAATACAATGCTTTGTTTGCAAATGTGTTTTTAAGCCTTTATAAGAACCTTTACTTATTTTTAGTATGTTAGAGCATAATGTGCATTCCGTTCACAGACTTATCCTTTTGCTGTTTTTAAAATAATTCCATACAGTTATTTCTGTCCCTACTACAGGTTCCCTCATTCTTGCTTGGTTTCGAAAGTGACATGTTTTAAACTTTTACATTAATCATAAGCTAGCATACTATGTACGAGTAGGTGACTACCTGTAACAAAATACAAAACATAAATGTAATTAATAAATACGTGTAATCAACTATTTTTAAACGAAAACTTGTAATGAACTTGCCGTTAGATAGGCAAAATGTCTATTTACTCACATTTGACGAAGCTGCGGGCTGCGGCAAAAACAAAACACACATTTGTCGGCGAGCGAGTCACGTCACGAATGAAATTGAACTGAGCATGTAGCGACACGCTGGTCACGCTGCGGGCGGGGGAGGGGGAGGCGCGGTGCGACTCAGCGTCAAACGACTCGCACGCACACGCACAACATGTTTAAAGTGCCTACTCATACAATAGCGCAGGTATTTTACCAAAACATGCAATTACCGGATCCGGTGTATTGGTGCCGGATCCGGTAAGTGTATATTGACGCCGGATTCACCGGATTGCCGGATCCGGTTTTCCGGATTGCAATCCTAATTCCAACACTCATGCGTTCAAATCGAATTCGAATATCGCATTCGTGTTGGAATGGGTGCCCATTCTGCAACTTGTATTAGAATATACTATTATTTGAAACATTTTTATTAATGAATAACAAGATTCATCAATTATTTGAATATCTTTTTCATAATCAGAAACTCTAGATTTTGAAGTCATTTAATATTAATAATTCATCATTTAAATAATAGACATTTAATTAAATGAAGATATATAAAATTTTTACCCAAATTCGATTATTAGATATCGATGCATCTTTCTTTGTTGTTAGCTATTTTTATTCATCAGAAAAAATTTCTTCTTACAAATAACAATTATTTTTTATACATAAATCATTATTTATTGAAAATATATCATTTATACAGTAAAATCTATTTTATCAGTCATATATTCCACTAGAATAAAATTTATCTTTAAATAATATTTATTATTATTATTATTCAATATGAATAAATTTTGTTATATACAGGGTGAGTCTTTGATCGTCGTGACGTCAAAAGAGACATTTTCTTCCTATAACAATTTTTCCAAATTTGTCCCCGTTCAAAAGACGGTGTGTTGAAAATTTATAGAAAAAATTGCATTTTCGCCTGTAATATTCAAACGACAGTATCAATTGAAATGATCTCTTGGAGAAGGTTTTTGATAACAGTCATACATATTTTCATCAATAGATTTAATGCATTCCTTGTGAGTTTCTCACTACTACTGTACAGATTGGTTAAATTGCATGAAAAACAATTATCACTTGAATTAAAGGTCCGTATCTTGTACTTCCTAGAATCATTATTCTTTTTTGCAGATAAAATATTTCATAATATTTTTTCCTAAATTGCACCGTTTTTGAGATATATGGAGTTGAAAGGGATTAAATCGATATAATCATCTGATGAAACATGAGTGAGAGAAATTAATGTTTTTAAACAATTAAGATTCGATAGTGGATGTTGTGGAAGGTAATTTTCATTCAAACTAAACTGGACTACAGAGGGGTATTTGCCCAATGTGAAAACTTAAAGTGCTTATAACTTTTTAACGCAGCTAAATATGGAAAAATATGGTCGAAGACACACTTGTATAAATAAACTGTTCTCTCAGTGAAGAGAGTGTATTTTTCGTTGTAGAGCATTGTGCCAATGACATTAATTATAGACCGCATACGCAATTTACATTTTTTCGAATTTTTAACTTATTTTAACGCAACCGCTGGGATATGCTAGGGCAAGTTATTGCCTAAACTCCTCAACAACTTTTACCCATATGGTAAAATTTTCCACAGATTCGTTAATCTTCCGATACATTGACTGGACTATAAATAGATTCGCCTGCTCCCAAGTTGATTTCGATTTTTCTTAGCCGTCCAAAAAGTAAAGAGTGTATTTCTTGGATGGTCTATACGTAATATCAATATTGACTGAACCCAATCAAATGCCAGGTGTCAAATACTGAAATCAAAGACTGGACGTGCCAGCGACATCATAAAATCCACAACTTTAATTGGCGTTAAAGAGTTGTATCTGAAATACAAATACGGTCTTGGTCGTGGGGAATCGATTTTGCAACGGTCTATGTTCGACATCACAGACGAGAATCAGTCTTTGTTTACGGACGGCCGATAAGTTTTAAAGAACAGGTTCAGGAACGCATCCTAAAGAATGCTTCTCTAATGTGTGTACGACGTTGGCCGAACACTTTGTTTTTAGAAATAATTTCTGTTCTGGGAAACAATTTTCATAAAGCGCTGTATTATTTTAATATTCATGTATTATAATAGAAAAAAAACCCAAGCAATCGACCTTATGTTATTCCATTGTCATGACTACCACGCTTTATGAATTATTACATATTACCCAATCAAGATTTATCATCGTCTGGAAATAAGTACGAGTACACTTAAAATAAATTTTTCTGTCGACCTCCCAATAAAAGCTCTGTTTAATGCATTAATGACCCATTTTAATGCACGATTTCTTTCTATTTTAATGCATGATTGTCAAGGGCAACCGAATATAGAGTATTCAGAAGTAATATGAGTAACGTCACAACTCGACTGATATTTCATTTTTATGTATGACGCCTATGACTCTCACTCTTCAATAGCAGAATAATCGAGTATTCATCTCTGGTTCAATTGTTATCCTACAGAGAAAAGAAATAATGAAACCAATCCAAATATAATCGATCTGTTAAATTACGAGTTATATAGCTGCTTTCAATCTTAATCTAATATCGCCAGTTACTTTAATTACAATGAGTAACGAAATCATATCCCATTAACTCCCCCGGACGTTGCAGAAATGGCTAAAGCAGCAACTTTGACCCTGCTACCTGAAAAAGCCGACATTTGTATGATAAAACCTACGCAGAATTCATGTCATGGTGCGAGGAGAAGAACGTTTTCAATTATTCTGAAACAGTTTTTTTGGCATATCTACTTAAAGTGTTGCAGAAAAGCAAGATTATGGTCAAAATATTCAATGCTGAAAGCAACAACAATGAACGTTAAAAGGAATATTGATATAAGCAGATATCACAAACTGGTGATGCTCATTAAGGGACAAAAAGTGGGTTATATTCCTAAGAAATAGAAAGTTCTCGAGAAAGATCACGTAAAAGAGTTTATAGCAAATGCTCCAGACAGTATTTTGTTGATGTAAAAGGTAAATATAAAACTAAATTAAATTAATTCTCTAAATTTTTCTTATTGTCACGTGGATATAAAATAAGTTACTTCAAATTTTTATTTGAAGGTCGCTTTGATATTTGGAGAGTATCCGGGGCATTGAGAAAAGATGAGCTGTATAAGTTGCAGATAAATGATGTGCAGGATATGGGCTCGAAATTTTTAATAACAGTGAATTCATCCAAAAAACGCACTCGAAAAGGATATTCACTGTGGTGTATAATGAGGAGCGTACACTTTTGAATCCAATCAAGAGATATACAGGGTGAGTCTTTGACGACTGCGTTAATTTTAACCATAGGTTCTTGAGATCAAAAGAAACACTTTTCCATTACGCTTTTTCTGTATTCAGCTGCGTTGAAAAGTTATAAGCATTTTAAGTTTTCACATTGGGCAAATACCCTCTGTAGTCTAGTTTAATTTGAATGAAAAATACTTTCCACAGCAGCCACTATTGAATCTGAATTGTTTAAAAACATTATTTTCCCTATAAGAAATGATTCACTCACTCATGTTTCATCCGATTAGGTCCATATCCAGAAGGAAGATACAAAATACTAATTTTCTGGTAAAAAAATAATAATAATAATAATAATGTTTATTAATTCAATAACTTCTTGTTACAAAATATTTGCACAATAAAGGTTGAATTCGTCTAGTACATTTTATTCCTTAATTATGCTGTAAAGTTCATTCAACGCGTTTAACTATCCCTTACACGAACCATAAAATTCCCTAAGAGAATATGGCTCACACTGTATAAGCATTTTCTTTAAATTTTTCTTAAAAATGTTCTTATTGGAGGTATGCAATTTCCTGGGCAAAGAATTGAATAGTTTCAAACCCATATATAATGGAGATTTTTCTGTGAGTGACAATGAGTGGCGAGGATATAGGTAAGGCTCAATGTGTCTTGTATTGCTTCCAGTTAAAAATTTGTTGAAGTATTCGCAGTGTTCAGTCATAAAGACAAGTACACGATGGATATACAAGCCAAATACCGTTAGTATATTATTTGCTCTGAAATGACCTCTACATGATTCTCTGATACCCAACTTTAAAATGATTCTTAACATGAATTTCTGTCTCAAGAAAACTGATTCAACTTCTGTACTACCGCCCCAAAAGATTATACCATATGATAAAATTGAGTGAAAGTTTGCATGATAGATAATTTTCAATGTTGAAAAGTCAACCCTAGTTTTCAAAACATTAACTGATTAAATAACAGAGTTGAGACGTTTAATCAGCGTATCAATATGTGTGGTCCATTTGAGGCCTGCATCCAGTTTTATTCCCAGGAATTTCGTTGTGCCAGAGATTGTGATGTTATCAGCCAACTTGGCAGGTACTGTAATTGATGATCTTTCACTGTAGAAAACTACACATTCGGTCTTTGTCATGTTCATTAAGAGATTGTTGTCCTTGCACCACTCGCTGATATCCTTCAATAAAGAATTGGCTCTCTCCATTGTAAGTTGAATTGAACTTGAGCGAAGCAAAAACATTCGCATCATCTGCATAGTTAATAAGTGCAGCAGAGAAATGCTCAAATAATTCGGTTTTTATTACCATTGGAAGGTCGTTTATATAAATTAGGAACAGGAGGGGGCCCAGAACGCTTCCCTGTGGTACACCGGATTTCTTTTTTCTTGTTGTTGATTGATACGTGATACCCTCTACGTCTAGAACAACTGACTGGGGTCTGTCCTTCAAGTAGCTTTCCATTAGGATTAGTTGTTTATCCCTTATTCCATATTTTTCAAGTTTCATAAGTAGTATATCAATGTCAACACAATCGAAAGCCTTTGATAGATCTAAGAAAAGTCCCAGAGAAATTTCCTTTTCCTCTAGTGCTGCCAATATTGCCTGGTGCAATTCAAAGATAGCTGTTTCTGTATTTCTACCTGGTATGTAGCCATGTTGGGAATCGGACAGTATTTTAAATTTCCGGAAGAAATCATGTAGCCTATTCGCTAGAATCTTCTCAAATATTTTCGCAAATGATGTTAGTAGACTTATAGGACGATAGCTGTTTGGGTCGTTATGATCTCCCTTTTTTGTGTACTGGCCTGATGACTGCTATTTTCAGGGCATCCGGAAATACACCATCAGTGAAGGATTTATTCATGATATATGCCAGAGGTTTTGCAAGGATGTGGATGCACTCTTTTAGAACTTTCATTTGAATACCATCCCAACCTGAAGAATTACCATTTTTCATATCTTTAACATTTTTAATAATCTCTGTTTCAGTTATTTCAAACAAGTAAAAAGACTTACTATTATGTCTGATAGTCTTCACCTGTTGTGTACTTGAACACTTTTTTTTCTTTATATGAGGCAGAGTGTTTGAAAAAAACTTGTTGAAGTCTTCGGTTATTTTATTTGGCTCAAGCTCTTTGTCGAAATCAGATCTTTGTTTTTTTTTCTTACCAAGGAAATCATTCACCAAACACCACACAGTTTTCGACTTGTTTGTTGAATTCAAAATCTTATCTCTGAAATGTTTACGCTTTTCTTGTGATATCATGTTGTCATATTTTATTTTGCTCTTCTGTAAATGGAATAATCTTCGTTGGAGCAGAGTAGATCTGATCAAAAAAGTAGTCTAGTAATTTCTTCATGTCTCTGATATTCTCTGAGTATGGCAACATTTTTTCATTTCTTCGGAGAGCTTTAGTCCTTACTGGAAAACATTCTATCAAAACTTTTTTGAATTCCTCAAAAAAGCACCCCACATGAAGTTCACATCACGTTGTTCCTCGCAAACAAAAAGTCAATCCACAGCAGACAGTAGCTGATTAAATTGCATTAAATATTCCTGCCTTACATCCCTAATATATAACTTTTTTTGTCTTCTGAGGTGAGCCTTCATTGAGGGTAAAAATGAATCTCTGGGCAAAGTGATCTGAGATGTGTTCCTCGATGACAGTGGAGCATCCATCAATGTTCGTAATTACATTATCTAAGCATGTGGAGGTTGTTTGCAAATCCTTGTGGCTTCATTTACAGTTACCTTCAGGCCAAAAACTGTTAAGAAGAGATAACAATGTTCTTGTTTTAGGTGTGTTTGTCATAAAATCAATATTGAAATCACCTGCCAGTATGATTCCGTCCTTTCTCCAAAACAATGTAATAATATCCTTGTTAGCTGCTCTATGAAAACATCAAATTTGTCTGCTGAAGAATCAGGTCTATAAATGGACAGTATTATTATTTTTTGGTTTTCAGACATACCTGAACTGAGCAACATTCAAACACTAATGGGATGCTGTAGTTATTAATATCCTCTCTTGTTTTGAAAGATATATGATCTTTTAGATAAATTGCACTGCCCCCATGTTTTCCTCTTCGTCTCTACAAAAAGTAAGTTGCAAGATTGTAACCCTGTAAATTGTAGTGCTGTATTTCTTGATGGCTTTTCCAATGTTCCGTGACTGCAAGAAAATCAACATTATGATGGTCCAACATATATTCCAGTCTGTTAAAAGATGATCCTATGGACTGAAGATTCTGATGGACGAAGCACAACTTAATGGGGTCTCTGAGTTGTTTCTTCTCTATGTCTTCCGTTTTGAGATCGAAAAAATTCCCGAAAGTTGAACTCTAACCAACACACCAACCGGCCAGCTTTCAGGACACAACAACTTCTTGTATAACTCATCAGAGGGAGCACCAATACTGAAGGCTGAATTTGTACCCTTAGTAGGGAGTTTCTTTATTTCAAAGTTGTCAATATTTGTGGAGTTTTTCAAATAATCATGCAAATCCTTTCTGTTACTTGATTTCCAAATATTTTTCCAACATATATCCATTTTTTTTTTGTAGCGCCTTTTTATCCTACTCTGAGGATCTACTTTAGACCCTGTACACAACACGGTATTTCGTCTAGTTGTATTTTTCCTTACTACCGTTGTCCAATGAGAGTTGTCGATAATTTTGAGTTTCTTTCATCATCATTGTTGCCAAGATTTATAATATCATTCATTTTCTTATTCTGAGCTATTACTATTTGTGACCACTGTTTAGAGTTGCTTTCATGATCTTCACTTACAGCATTTTTAGGCTCAGCATTGTTTACTTTTCCAAACTTATGGAGATCATCACTTGCAGTATCCTGTTTAAGCTCACGAACTTGGTGTATTCTTTACTGATGGTGTTTGTTTTTCTTTTTGTTTATTATCAATCGCTGTTATCTCCTGCCCATATTCATTCAAGGCTTTACTAGGAATTCCTCGTTGTTTTATTGTTTTTGCGTTAACCTCATTCAGCTTATCAATAAGTAGATCATTATTCACTTGAAGAATTCTATTTTTATCTTTAACTTCCTCAAGAAGCGCCTTTAAATAGTAGATTTCCGTTTGCAATACTTTATTCTCATGACAATCATTAATATTTTCAGGATGGATGGAATTACAGCACTTCACTAACCCATTACCAAGGATTTCCATTTTTTTTTTTTCTTTTGGAACAGCTTTCATGGAAAAGCGAATAGCAAATTTTGCACACAAGCACTCTGCACGGTTTTCCACAGCACTTGAATTTTTTCACCAATATTCTCCTCAATAATCTCGATTTCTTCACGCTCACGATCGGATGCATCTGCGTCATTCGTCGCCATCTTTTACATTACAAATTCAACACCATAAACATATTTTTGCTGTTTACTATAATTTCTTTCTACTTCAAGATTATAAACCATCCCTTCCCAGTGAGAAATTCCATAAAAACCTCAGAATTATTGGATGTTATCATCATACATTTGTAATTTTCTTCTTAAGATTTCCAAATCATGAAAACCATTATTTCTATGAAAAATTCCAAGGCAAGAGGTTGTCACTCAAATCCAGAAAAAATCATTTATGATTTTCCAAACACTGATATTTCTGAAGTTTCTTCTTCTTGACAGAGACCAGTGAACAGGTCTGTGAGGTCTCTTGATAACATACTGTTAAAAATATGAAATTGAATGAATTGAATAATGATTATTTATAGATTATGTCAAATTTTAATACCTTACCATAGAATATTAATTTATTACCGAACCCCAGGAGAGAAAAAAATTAATAATTGCAAAGTTTTTAAATGAAAGATAATATCTGTAATCATTATCGATCTTCAGTTATAATTTTTCTCAGAATAACTAGAGTGAATTATTACCACATTGAAATGTTATAATAACGTCTCTGTGGTGGGTTGTTCCCAATAAAATAGTGTTCTGTGGTTACTTGTTGTTTTGATTCTGTTTGAAACTGTCAACAGTTATTTAAAAATGTGGAAAATATTATAATAAAATAATAATAATAATTTCTGATAGTTTGAAGTTATTCAATTCAGTATGAAATGATTATGGTCAGAAAATACATTTCTATTCTAATCTTTTCTTGTTTATGAACCTATAGCTTCCAGTTTCAATATTGATTGAATTTTAATTAACCATGCATCATAACAAACATTCAGAAATACTAAAACTAAGTCAAATTCTATTATGTCCTAAGTTCATTGTAGGTACTAGGTTGAATCGGTGTATGAAATAAATATGTGAAAAACTATAAACCTACAAAATAAATCAAGGTGACTGGATTCGAAGATTTTGAAACTCATACGATCTTAATTTGAAGCATTCCTATGTTAGAATAGATATAATTTGATGGACCCTGAAAGTCTCAAGCTATAAAGAACCAGCTCTTCATAAAGACAAGTCTTCAATTCAACAGGTCCTGACAGAAAATACATTACCTATTTCAACGGTCATGAGAATATACCGAAGTACCTATGTTAGTGAAGGAAATCTTTTTCTCTATTTCTTATGGAATATTACTCTGGATTAAATATTAAACAAGGTGCTAGACATCATTAATAATGAATACAGCAAATGGCAATTCAGATTTTTGTAGTGAATGTAAGACAAAAAATTGTTCAGTGGTTAATTTCATCTATTAGTTTTTATTGGTGGAACCATAGACTGAGAGATTTCCCAACCTTTTGAAGAAATATTTAATATAGACATAAAATATGGCAACATTGAACAAATCTTGTTATTGAATCATTTCAGCACAGAGTTGGATTTGGGAAAATCAGAAAATTTGGACTAAATTATATCGATTTAATTCCTTTCAACTTCAAATATCTCAAGAATGGTGCAATTTAGGAGGAAAGATGGCGAATGATTTTATCTGCAAAAAAGACTAATGATTCCAGGAAGTACAAGATACGGACCTTTAGTTCAACGATATTTGTTTTTCATGCAATTTAACCAATCTGTAGAGTAGTAGTGAGAAACCCACAAGAAGTGGAATAAATCTAATGATGCCAAAATATGCATGACTGTTATCAAAAACTGCTACAGGAGATCATTTCAATTGATATTGTCGTTTGAATATTACAGGTGAAAATGCAATTTTTTTATGAAATTTCAACACCCTATATCTTTTGAACGGGGCCAAATTTGGAAAAATGTTATAGGAAGAAAGTGTTTCTTTTGACGTAAAGAATCTATGGTTAAAATTAACGCAGTGGTCAAAGACTCACCCTGTATATCCTTGAGACCAATTCACACTCCGCACGAAAAGTTTTTTCGTCTTTTATAAGAACTTTAAATGCTCAATATAGCCAGTAGGAATCAATACGTCTTCGAAATTACCATCGTTAATTGAAAAATTCTCAAATTAGAACAACCCAATCTGTATACAGATCACTGTTTTCGGCGTTCTTCTGCATCTATCCCTTCGGACAGTGGAGCAGATATTGCAGCCATCAAACGGCTTTGAGGATGGAAATCAACATCTGTTGCAGAAGGGTACATCGAAAACTCGATGAAATATTGATTAGAAACTACTGAAAAATTTCATGCGATAATCGTTCGCGAGTAATTAATACAGCAGCTCCGACCAGATCCACACATTCCTTATAGCAAATTGTCAGTAACGCTGTAAATGCGTAGACTATTCAGAATGTCACATCTCGAATATTCCGTCTATGAATTTTACGAATTGTTCAATTGGAACCATAAATATAAATATGTCAAAGTGAGCATCGAGATTATCATTGTCAAATTTTATATTGTGAGAAATAAAATTTATTTGAATAAATAATTTATTTCTAATTCATAATGAGGTCGACGGAAAAATCTACTATTTCATTTGTAAGTAATGCTGTATATTTTAAAACATGACTGCCAAAAATACATTGACGTGCATCTAAACTTCCAAAAATTCTCAGAACGTGCAGTCCTTCCACATCAAAGCGGTGTGTATAGTGTTAATGACGCAAGGGATGTATAAAAGGTTTCGTGAAGGAATGCAGGAGTCCACGAGAATAAAATCGAAGAAGCTGACAGTGTAAGCAAGCAAGATGGATCGTTAGTAGCTTCAATACCCTATTCAAATATTTACTCAGTTATCTAGTATATTGACTTTGAAATAGAATGGTTAATGAAAACGATTCATTGAGCACTTAGGATACTTGATATTGCTTTATCAAAGTATTCAATGAATTTGACTAGGTTCTAAAAAGAAGTAAGGCCATGAAAGGCAATTCTTAGGTTAGATAGCAAAAAAATGCGTGATATTTCTTATACAATACCATTTCAACCCCCTCAGATAAATACATACGCCCTTAATCCGAGGAAATATCCTCCGGAGCATTTCATGCAGATTACAAAAGTTGTCTTTTCACATTTCGCCCGCTTACATCTGGTGGCGAGCGAGTGCTTGAGGGCCACTTATTCTTGCTTTCATTGTGATTTGGCATGTTCCAAATGGGCATCCATATTGGCACTAATCCTGTAGACTGTTTGTTTAAGATTTAGGACACTTATGAAGGGTTTTATTATAAATAACTGCTAATCCTTTTTTTTTTTTTTTTTTTTGGTCACTAGTCCGTGTAGAGATTATCATTAATTCTCCCAAATGTTTATAAATGTCGATTATTTGCTGAGGAAGATCTCAAGCAATCAGAATGGTCGATTTGAGGTTGAATCTAGTAAGTAAATATGTTTGCGATGGAACAGATATTCTTGAGCTCTTCGCAGAAATCTTATACTCCTGATATATTATATCTGTCAATTCGAAGTTTCCTTCCACTATTTTCAATCAAATGATATGTTATATATATATATATAGATATGCAGGGTGTAACTAAATAAGTGTAAAATATTTAAGGAGGTGATTCCTCATCGAAAAAAAATAGGATCTTTCATATAAAGGAACTTCATTGGAGCATCCTTGTTGAGATACAGCCCTCAAAGGGAGTATATAAAATTTGTATAAATATTTTTCACAAGCACCAAAAAGTGTGTTTTTTTATTAAGAAATTAGATTTGTTTTTTACCATTTAGTCGTTTAATGCAGGTACTAACTACAGAATAATAATAAATCCAGTTCGCATTTATGACCATGTACCTGTAGTTGTTCGTAAAATATTTTTTGCTGCGAACTAGTTTATTTTTGGGCAAAAACTCAGGATACATTTTTGTTTAGAATAAAATAGGCTATCGGAAATAAATTTTTAAATGGTAAACAAATAATGAGACAAAAAGTTACATTGGAAATAAACTTAAGGGGTGGTGTTTCCCACCCTTACAACCATGGGATAAACCAAATAAATAACTGGATAAGTGTCTTCTTGCTAGTAGGAAACGTTAGATCAATTTCAATATTGTAACTTTTTTGGTGCTTGTGAAAAAAATTGTTATACAAATTTTATGTACTCCCTTTGAGCGGCTGTATCTCAACAAGGGATGCTCCAATGAAGTTTCTTATATGAAAGATCCTATTTTTTTTTTTCGATGAGGAATCACCTCCTTGAATATTTTACTTTTATTTAGTTATACCCTATATAAGCAATAAAATCTCTCACAGTTCTCAGTCTATAAGACAATAGCGAGTTAACCCTCTGGGCCCACCCATGGTATTTAAGAATGTAATCACATTCAGATCGCTATGGTGACCCATATTGGGGATCATTTTTGTCGTATGAATCCATAGAGCAAACGGGACTGTTTCAGTCTTTGAGATATAGATGGCGCGCTTTCAGGATAATACTTGGGAGTGCCTCGCAATATTCTTTAAATACTGGCAGCGCCCTTCGGGAGATTGGTGCCACAGTATAGATACCAACCAGTAGTCGCACTCCGTGGATTTTCTTACACCAAGTCTGACTCGCGCATCTCGCAGGGATTCAAACCCTCATATTTTGGTCATTGTTCATTGTTTTTATAATAATTCTAAGATGTCTGGAATAATGACATTATTATTATTTAAATATCTTAATTATCTTAAATAATTCCTTTGTATAATTAATTCGTTTCATATTTAGAAGAATATTTTTTTTTTTTTTTTGAGATCTATTTAAAATTCAAAGAAGTTGAAGAAAAAATACAACCAAACCTAGGGATGTTCCGATACCCTCAAGGTATCGATACCTACTCATATAAGTAGTACTCAAATCATGTTTCGATACCTACTCATATACAGGAACCAAAGTATCGATACCTACTCTTACTCATATCGATACATTTTAAGATTTCATATAAATTATAAAGGAAAATGGTTTGAGCTTATCTATTGTATGTACGGCTATTTTTACAATAACAGTGATTTATTGATTGAAAGTTAGCAGTGGTATTGCTAACATGTTGGATGAAAACTTTTCAAAGTGTATTCATCTCTCTAAAACAGCTGTGCTGTATTTACCTCAGGAGTGAATTGAATAATTTTTCTGAAATCCAAATTATGAATATTGTAGTATATATATATATATTCTATTCATAAAACTAATAGGAACAGATCGTAAGGATAGATTTTTATTTTGTATATTATCATCAGTAAATAGTATTTGGAATTGGAAAGAAAGTCCATAACATAACCTATGCTGTAGCTGTGTTTATTTTGAAATGAAATACATTCACATTCTCACTCTTCAACTTTTTTCTTTAAAAATACAGTTTTCAGTTTTGTGATTAGCATCACTTTCTATGCGTATGCAAAATTGACGTCTCTGTGCCTGTGCTTTGTACCCTACGGTTAAAATGGAAACCAATGTCAAAATTCGATTCGATACCAAGTACTTTCGTTTCGATACTAAGTAAGTATTGCAAAATTGATTCGATGCTAAAAGTACTTGGTATCGAAACAAAAGTATCGAGTACTTACTTGTATCGGAACATCCCTAACCAAACCTATATTGTTGTATTTACTTGTATCGGAACATCCCTACCTATAATTCAGTGGAATTTCTTTGAGTCAAAATCTACCATGAACCAGCAAAGCTCATTTATTTAATCATTTATTTTCATTCCAGTAAGTATTCTGTTTCAATTTTGTGTTATTTTCAAATTAATTCCAAAATTATTAACAATTGTAGCGTATACAATTGCAAAAACAATAGTTTCAATAATCCCAAACTTTCTTTTTTCTCAATACCACAGGTGAGTGATACATATAGTATTGTAGAAAATGTTGTTTATTAAAAGCTCCGTTATTTGAGTAGTGCTTCATTCAATAAGTTGAGATTAGTTGAGATATCCGGAACCAATGGAATTTCAGGAGGTTTACGCTTACTGTCGTCATTTCATTACGATTAGTTGAGATATCAGGAACCAATGGAATTTCAGGAGGTTTAATGAGTCATTTCACTTACAAACCTAAGGTAGGTACATATGATTTTTAACACATTTCAAAAAGTTTCAGAGGTTGTTCCTGAGTAAACTATTGAGTAAATTTCATCACTAATTACTGTTTCTTTCAAAGTGATATTAAAACAATTTTGAAGTAGTCCACATATACCTGAAATCAAACTTCTCGAAATGGATGGAAAAAACGCAAATATATAAATAAGAACTCCAGTATAGGTAGAGATAGGTACATCGTCACAAATGCGAACTGGATTTATTATTATTCTGTAGTTAGTACCTGCATTTCCCATTCTTACAAGCATGGGGTAAACCAAATAAGTAACCGGATAAGTGTCTTTTTGCTAGTAGGAAACGTTAGGTTAATTTCAATATTGTAACTTTTTTGGTGCTTATGAAAAAAATTGTTATACAAATTTTATGTACTCCCTTTGAGTTGCTCATAACAAGGGATGCTCCAATGAAGTTTTTTTATAGGAAAGATCCTTTCTTTTTTTCGATGAGGAATCACCTTAAATATTTTACACTTATTTAGTTACACCCTGTATTTATTTAATTTTGTGATTATTGGGATCGCAGCAGTCAAAGAGTGTATTCTTTTTTTAATGGAGATTTCGAAGCTTTGTTTTTCTTCATCAGGAGAAGTAGGAATACGCCATTTTATATTTCGGGATTTAAGAATAAAACAAATATTAATAATCGAAAATCGCTTTATTTTTTTCAAAATATTCCCCATTGAGATCTATACACACTTGCATACGTTTGAACGCATCAACCACTTCTTCAGATGTCGAAAAACATTGACCTTCCATTTTATTTTTCACGTACGGGAATAAAAAGTCATTCGGTTCCAAGTCAGGACTATACGGCGGATGACTCACCAAACCGATGTTTTGAGTGCTCAAAATGCAGTTGTTTGAGAGCTCGCATTGTCGTCTAGAAGGGCGATCCGTCTTCGGCGGTTGATTTTCCTGATTTCTTGGAAGATAATTGGCAAACAAATGGTTGTGTACCACTCAGAATTTACTGTTCTGCCTCGTTCTAGTGATACGATTGCGACATATCCATGGCTCATCTTGAAATACCCATACAGTTGACTGCGGTTCACGTTCGGGCTCATACGCGTAAATCCACGATTCATCACCTGTCACGATGTCATAGACGTGTTTCGAAGCACCGCGATCGTATTTTAGGAGCATTTCTTTCGACCAATCGACATTAACAAATATTTTTGACCGTCAAAGTTCATGCAATTGAAACTCTACTATATATTCATCGTGGAGATCAAATATATATGTAGGAAAGGTATATACATGTATATTTGATCTCCACGATGAATATAGTGTTTGAATTTTATTAATCCTGGGTTAGAGTTACATCATACTTGTTCCTTATGCAACACTAAAGTTGTTCAATCCCGAAATATAAAAGGCAATCTTGTATATATTTTAAATATCTGCTCTCTCATCAATGGAATTCTCATTTTAATTCATACGAATAATCTCGAAAACTCTTTTTGATTTTTTATTCGGTTCTTGATCCGACATTTCAGTTGCATCATAATTAAAGGTTTGTGTTCACTCTCGGTTTTGTACCTGTAAAGAACCGTTTGTGTTTGATGTAATGCACATCTATTCCTAGAGAAGTATTTCAGAATGAGTTTGAAAATGGATTATACTTTTAAGTCCAATATAGAATGAAATACAGGGTGTCTCAAGTTCGAGTGCCTATTAGACGTTTCTGGAGAACTAGACATATTTGAAATCTGAAAATTGGGATTATGATATTGTTCGAAGTTCTCTACAGAGCTAAAATATTTTCGAAGCCCAAAAACTTCCGGTTATACAGGGAGTGAAAATAAATTCGACGAAAAAAATTTTTTTCAAGTTTTCCATTCCTGGTATGAACGAGTATTCAATAGTGAATACATTTCTGTTAAAACCATTGTATTAAATCGAATAGTTTTCAAAATATCCAAAAAAAAAAAAACTGGAAAAAAAAGTCAAATATGTTCAGTCAGTAATATGTTCATTATTCTTATTTTAAATATCCTGAGCGTAAACCGTTTTTACAACATCGAAGAGGAAGGATGTGAAAAGGTCATGCATCTTTTGGATTTCAAAAATATCATCACAGGGTGTTTCAAATTTTGTGTTGAAAATTGTGATCTTAAATTGGCCATAACTTCTGTTTTTCAAATTAGAACCCTATTTTTTTATAATTTTGTTGGATTCTGCGGTCAAAAATAATGATAGTTTTCTCACATGATTATGCTCCTAAATTCAATAATTTCTGAGTTATTTGAGATTTTCTGGATTTATGGTGTACGTAGAGTCAAATTGATTGCATCTAAAATAATTCAATGAATATTCTTTCGAAACCATGGGAACACTCTGTACCCATAGAAGATAAATTATCTGTTAATAATTCACAAGTGTCAGGTGTTATTGTTATTCGTTATCTTCATTTCTCGATTTAACAAAATGAACCGTTATTCTAATTACGAAATTCTGGATCTATTTTATATACATGGTGAATGTGACAGAATTATTAGTAGAACCTGCCAGGCCTTTAACGAGAAGTATCCCCATTTACCTTCCATGACGGAGAAGATCTTTAGAAAATATGTTTCAAACTTTCAAAGTTTTGGATGTGTAAGAGCCCCTAAAGAATACAAAAGAAGGGTAGTTGATGATGAGGAAAATGAAATTAGTGTTTTGACTTATTTCGAAGCGAATGAAAATGCATCTATTCGAAGTGCAGCTCATGAAATCGATTTAGACAGAAATTCAGTGCACCGAATTTTGAAAAAACACAACATGCATGACTACAAATATGGGAAAGTTCATGCATTAGAACCAGGTGACTACATAAAAAGGTTAAATTTTTGTAGAGGAATATTAGAAAAACTTGAAAATGATGAAAATTTTTTGAAAAAGATCATTTGGACAGACGAAGCAAGATTCAATAATGAAGGACTATTTAATAGAAAGAATTGCCACATTTGGAGAAGTGAAAATCCTCATAGAAAAAGACAAAGAAACCCCCAGAACAAATTTAGTTTTAATGTGTTTGCTCTTTTGATGAACAATAAAGTGCGGTACTACATTTATGAAGAAAATTTAAATACAGAAAAATTTTTGGAAATCCTGAGAAATTTTGTTTCTGAGTTTTTGGATGAACTGCCGTTGAGTATGTCGACTACCGCATATTATCAATTGGATGGGGCTCCGGCACATAGTTCGCACGAGGTGTCTGAAGAACTGAATGCAATGTTTGGTAATCGGTGGATCGGACGCCGTTCTTCACTATTTTGGTCCCCAGGATCTCCCGATCTTACTCCCTTAGATTTTTATTTATGGGGTAAAATAAAAAACATAGTCTATGAATCTCCTATTGAAAGCAAAGAAGATTTGATACGGCGTGTGGAGGATGCTTTCCACTCTCTAAAGGGGAGGAAATTGAGCGAGCGACTAACCGAGGTGTTTCAAGACGTATTCGAAAGTGTGTGGAACAAAATGGTTACCATATTGAGACTCTTACCTGATCATTTATTTTGTTAATTTGAGTTTTGAAACGTATTTTTATTTTTATTATCATAATTTATTTATAATCATAATTCGGTGTACTGAAGTAGCGAATCTATTTAATGTGTTTCCTATTGAAGAGATGAATTCTCATTCGCTTCGAAATAAGTCGAAATACTAATTTCATCAACTGCCCTTTTTTGTATTCTTTAGGGGCTCTTACATTCCAAAATTTGGAAAGTTTGAAACATCTTTTCAGAAATTGTAAAAAAAAAATGGGGATACTTCTCATTGGATACTCAACATTTTGTGTCATCCACCATTTGAAATAAACAATATCATTAAGTGCATTTGAATGTGTATTGCGTATACAATTGAAAAAATACAATATAAGAAATAAATCCAAAATCTCATTATTAGAATAGCAACGATTCATTTTGTGAAATCAAAAAATTTCATAACGACTAACAATAAGACCTATCTGACACTTGTGAATTATAAATGGGATGATTTATCTTCTATGCTCACAGAATATCCTTATGAATTTGACTCTACGTACTACATAAATCCAGAAAATCTCAAATAACTCAGAAATTATTGAATTTAGGAGCATAATCATGTGAGAAAACTATCATTATTTTTGACCGCAGAATCCAACAAAATTATAAAAAAATAGGGTTCTAATTTGAAAAACAGAAGTTATGGTCAATTTAAGATCACAATTTTCAACACAAAATTTGAAACACCCTGTAATGATATTTTTGAAATCCAAAAGATGCATGACCTTTTCACATCCTTCCTCTTCGATGTTGTAAAAACGGTTTACGCTCAGGATATTTAAAATAAGAATAATGAACATATTACTGACTGAACATATTTGACTTTTTTTCCAGTTTTTTTTGGATATTTTGAAAACTATTCGATTTAATACAATGGTTTTAACAGAAATGTATTCACTATTGAATACTCGTTCATACCAGGAATGGAAAACTTGAAAAAATTTTTTCGTCGAATTTATTTTCACTCCCTGTATAACCGGAAGTTTTGGGCTTCGAAAATATTTTAGCTCTGTAGAGAACTTTGAACAATATCATAATCCCAATTTTCAGATTTCAAATATGTCTAGTTCTCCAGAAACGTCTAATAGGCACTCGAACTTGAGACACCCTGTATCTTACAAAGTTTTCTACATTAGATGCATATCAAGCTACAGTAGACAAGAGATGATGAACTAGGTCATGAATCGTAGGATGACTCGAGTGGAATTCATGGAAATATCTATTGTATTATGACCGAATAGAAATTAAATTATTGCTTTGAAGCTTGGTGATTCGAAATATAAAATTCTGCTAGTAATTTTGGAGGAGAAACACAGTTTTTGTAAATTTTAATTAAATTTTGTTACCCATCAATTATATGAGAATGTCTTCAAAATTGATCCTACAATTTGTGTATATGTTAGCCCGAAGACCGAAAACGCTCAGTGGCCGGAAAAAACAGCCACATCGCGTTCTGGCTGTCTTCGAACGCACAGAACGCGTTTTGGTTGTTTTTAAACGCTCGCAACGCGTTCTGGTAATTGTTAAACAGCCGGAACGCGTTTGTCTAACGGCAATTGGTTCAAATGTAAGATCCTGTAGTTTTTTACATTTTTAGAATAATAAAAATAAGTTGTTTGAACATGTTTTGGTACTTGTGGTCTAGCATTACTTTATGAACACTGAGCACATACAAAACTATTGTATATTTGTCGACCCTGTACCTATTGGAATCAACATGTGATACATTTTTGGAATCAGCTCAGTTAGAGTAATCCGGAAATGGAGACAAAATAGTTCAAAAATGACGGTGATGTCATTACTCGAAAATAATTCACGCTATATATTAGATTATTATTTTAAAATAAGGTAAATTAAAATAAAAATCGATGTGTTTCAGGAATATTTCTTAAAATGATCTGATTAGCTAAAATGAATTTGTTCCATACTTTACGGATACAATTTAAATGTACTATGTAATTCGAAATTTCATTCAAACAGTTATTGTAAAAATTTCGAAAGCACTGACGTGAGGTCAGTTGGCTTACGCGCTCTTGTAAACCACTTACTAGTAATTATTCAATTGTTTGAAAGTAACATATTTCTAAGTATTAATTTGTGACGTTTCTCACCGTTACTCAACCGAACGTAGTTACTTTCATGGAGATATAGAGATCCTTCAATGTCGCTGACAATTATTTAAATTTTGAAAAATCATATCTCCAGAACTATTAGCTTGTCGAAGTCGAGAGTGGTATTTTTTGTATACATCTGATAAAACTGCACCATAAAAAAATTTTTATTTGAACAGTGTCATTTGAAAAAATTTTTTTTTTGTTACTCCGAACCTACTCGGCCGATTTGACCGAATAACGAACTTAGCCGAGATATTTATACCTCAAACCTATTCTGAAAGTTTCAACTCTCTAACTTCATCCGTTCGAGAGTTATCGTGTTCACGGAACGGACGGACGGACGGACAGTATCGATTTTGACCACGGATTATTCATCAGTAGGTCCAAACAAAACGATTGATACCACTTTGCCCAAAAAATTCGAAAGTCACAGACATTTGGGCAAATTGATAAAGCACTCTGTTCAGGTGAACAAGAGCGCCAAAAATAAGTAACGTACCTATGTAAAGTACACAAAAGTTCGGAAAAACCCGTCGTTTGTATTCAATTGTAGTTTTCAATAATTGAATTGTTTCTAATAAAGTAATTAAAAAGAGTTATAAATTCAAGTTTGTTTTGTTCTCCACAATAAGTTGATTTGTAGAAAATAAATTGAAATTCATTTGTTCAATAAAGAACTTTTCGCTTTTTCATTCATGCATTTATATATTATATGCTCGACAATATATGTTTATTAGTGTAACTTTCTTCCTAGAACTGAAAAATAATTATAAGAAAAGAAATTTAATATTGTTGAAATGATTCGGCAAGAAAAACCGAACCCATCTTTGGTATCCAATTGTAGTTAATAGTCAATAATTGAATTGTATTTCAATTTTCAACTTTGTTTTATGAGGGACAATATAAATTTTATCCTACGCAGGTAGAAAGCGGTAAATAATACAAGTAGAACATTAAGAACGCGTTGTGAGCGTTGAACAATTGACAAAATGCGTTCCGGCTATTTAACAATTACCAGAACGCGTTGCGAGCGTTTAAAAACAGCCAAAACGCGTTCTGTGCGTTCGAAGGCAGCCAGAACGCGATGTGGTCGTTTTTTTCCGGCCACTGAGCGTTTTCGGTCTTCGGGCCTAACATATATACTTTCTGTGATTTCAGAGCTGGTACATTTACTTATTGTATTAGACGTTCAAGAATGTCTTCCTTGATTTTCATTCTTGTGAGTTTTGGAATAGTATATTCTAAAACAGTTGCAGAATGGGTACATTTACTTATTGTATTAGACGTTCAAGAATGTCTTCCTTGATTTTCATTCTTGTGAGTTTTGGAATAGTATATTCTAAAACAGTTGCAGAATGGGCACCTATTCCAACACGAATGCGAAATTTTGAACGCCTGAGTGTTGGAATTGCTTTCTGCAGCGAGTATTAGACGATATTTTCTCTATTTCAGTCAAGAATTGTGAGAAATTTATTGGAATTCCTTGAATAATTCAGATTATACATCCTAGTGCCTTTTGTATTTTATTTTCGCAGTTGGCGTGACTGATACGAAAATTGACAGAGTATAGAATTTGAATAGTGCGTTCAAATCTCTAAATGGTTTAATATTGACAATTGACATGCAATAGACGCGTGTTGACATTCGTAAGGATAGGGTGTCAGTGTTGTCAACCACAAAACGAAAAATATAACTAAAAACAATGCTGTAATGAGTTCATTACAGCACTGTTTTCAGTACTGTAATGAACTCATTACGACACTGAAATAGAGAAACACATATATTGCTGTACATGCCGTCTACTATTTCTAATATGAAAATTGATTTGCTGAATTATATTTTGCAATCATTATTTCATTGCTTTTTGAATAAGTTCCAGTATCTTACACAAAATAGCTCTGAAAAAAAATGGGAAATGGTTTGATTATTGCAAAGAGTAGCACTATGGAGAAAAATCACCAGATTCTAGTCAAAACCTTTATCACAAGAATACACTTGGTGATATTTTGGCATTATGAATTTTGATCAATTGTTCAAACTCTTTGCATACTTTTCTGTACACTCCACCAGAGTATGTCCATTTTGTTGCTAGTTATACAGATGTTTATCCTGAAGTAAGCATTTACGATGATCATCCACTATTCTTTCAATTACCCATCGTATTAATTTTCCAATTAATGAGAAAAAAATTCCAAAATTCCTGAGAACTGTCCGAGAACAGCCAGGAAAATAGGAACCCGGACAAAGCTTTTGAATTCATCGAGAAGCAGCATGAAAAATTCCATTACGATATTCGTTTCCATTTGCTTGCAAGCATCAAACATAATACGCCAAAATGAATACATTCCAAGAATGAATCACAAGAACATGGCCTGAAATATCTCCTTGAAATCACTAGTGGAGGACCCTCCTCGACCAGGGCCATCTACTACGTGGAGTTCTTAAACCCTCGGTACCAAAACACCAATCTCAAAACAAAAACATCGTATTCTTCATTAGTCATACGAGTTTTTCAGCACGCCTGTCTAGTTAATTATTTTATAAACACTGACCACAATGTTAAAACAAAGGCAAGGCCTTCTGCAAAACAGAGGAGTCAGCAGTTTTATAGCCATGAGAACTTCTTTTCAACTTTATTCGTACTCTTCATGTGGAAAGTTTGCAGAGAACGTCGTATCAGTGTTGCGTCGGGCTGTTTTGACAGCTACGTGTATTTTCGGTGGTTTTTGTTGTTTGTGTCTAAAGTTTCATCGTAGAGGACATGAAGCGTGCGAAGACGCAAATCAAGCAGAAGGATGAAGGTAGAACTGAGAACATACATTCCTTTTTATCACTACGAAACAACTTTCATCAAGGTAGAAAAACACTGATTGTTAAAACATTAAAGCGTGAGAAGTATTTGTAGGGGATAAATATTAAATACAGAACTTTTTACATACCTTTTATTAACTTGTTACAAGGGCAGCGTACATTCAACCTAACACAGACAAAACTTAGGTTAGGTTACTATGTTGTACACACAGAACAATATGTTCTATTATAACATAAAATCATAGAATAAGGTTTGCTAAGTTTGTATTCACAAATATACAGTGATGGGCAACTGTGTGGAACCACCAATATATATGGAATTATTAGAGATACCAAAATGAAATTTGCAAGATGGATACTGCAGTAGATTGCCTATTTGTTGTCATATTTTTTTCAACAATTCCGAAGTTATGTAAATTTGAAAATTTGCAATGGAAGACCCATGGAACATTTTATCACGAGTACGAAAATTTCGGGTTCGATATTTTTCAAGTCAATATCTACCAAAATACAGAAAAATATCTTAAGATAGTAAAAATATAATATCCATTAAAGAAATAATTATTAACTAAAACTAAGTGATTTTCAAAACATTGAAACTTAAATAAACTAAACTTAATGTATTAGAGGTTCAAACTGAGCACCGTTTACTTCTTGACAATAGGCAAGTCGGTTTGTAAATTCTCTAGTAACATTAGCTATTACTTCCGGTGGAATTCTCTGTATCTCGTGAGTTATTCCGGTAGCTAATTCTTGCAAATTATTTGGTCTATCAACATAAACCTTAGGCTTTAAATAACCCCACTGAAAATAGTCCAGTGGATTATGGTCGGGATTTCGTGCAGGCCGTTCCTAAGTACTCCGTCTTCCGATCCATCTGTGATGAAATGTTCTATCTAAATAATCTCGAATAATGCGAGCGTAATGGGATGGCGCTCCATCCTGCTTAAAACAAGATATTAATGGGTAATTGTCCATTTACCCCCAATGCCGGAATCACTCGTGTCTCGAACAGCTGTAAATACTTATCTCCGTTTAAAGTTCTTGTTTGTTGTTCTTGTTTGAAGAAGGGTTCCACGATTCTGTTGTTATAAATGCCGACCCAAACACCACATTTCTTATAAAATTATTATCACGGTTACAAATATCAATCATTGTTTCATAAAATTGTAAACGTCTGTCGAAATCGTCTTCAAACAGTTCTAGAACGAGGCGAATTTTTAATGGATATTTTTCTCGCCTTAACATTCTTCCTACTCCATGCATATTGGGGAGGTCAGTAGAGGATAAGTGAGAATATTTATGTCGATTCCTATTTTTTGTGTGAAAGGTTTCATTTTGACATTAAATCTAAGAAACTAAAAAGTCGGTGGTAGATTCCTAGAACTTTTCGGTTCATCGGTAGAAATACAGATAAATCGGTATCATCGACTACACTGTGTGATAAATCTATGTTCATAGCGGATTATACAATTTCAATAAGTCTATGCGTATGTCCTTTCCGATTCTCGCTCCTGTTATTTTTTACTCTGTGGTTGATATATTGTGAGGTTATGACGATTGGTTTGTTTATATCGGTTGAAATATGTGAATTAAAATCATAATATGGCGTTGTGTACTCGTATTTATTGGGTTATTATTATGGAGACAGGTATGTTACTACATGTTAGAATAGAATGAAATATCTGAAAATAAGTTTTGATTATAATAGAAACTTTGTGAGAATTCAAAGGAAACGGTTGCGTTATCAAATGGATTTATTTGAAATGCCCCATGAATGTTCTCAATTCACGATTAAAAAAACTCACCTGACAGAAATTTTCAAATTCAAATATCACTTGAAGCCATAGACTTTAATATGAATTCCAGATCAAAGCTTACGAGAGAAGGTACGTTATACAATAAGTAATTCTAAAGTAGCTCTGTACTTAAGTTACAGTTACAATTCCAGAATCAGAGCAGAATGCCCCCAAAACTTTCTTACCATTCCCACGGTCCATATTTCGGGTGTCCAAAATTCGCATAAAATTTCTTCCCACGCAATTGGGTTTATGACCATGTAATGTCATCTCTACAGGTGCCTAGGCCCACGTTACATACAAACCATCGAGGTAGAATAGTGTTTATTCTATCTCGATGATACAAACAGTGAATGAAATGCCATATAAATGGCCAAGGGGTAAAATGGAATGTTTGTTATTCCTTGTGATGTCACGTAAAAGTAATAGTGGACCGGCGTGCGTATTCTGACTGCCAAAATGGGATGGAAGCAGAGTTTTTTTTGCTACTCAAGATCGAACGTGAGGTAATGAAAGAAGAGTAAAGGTTTGACGTGGGATGTGTTGAGGCAAAACTTAGGGGGATTAAACCGATTAAGGTTTTTTTCAGAACGCATGACTGAGCAATTAATCATTCGATGATGTTTAGAAATACTAACTTTAAGGAATGTGTAATTCTTCGAGAATATTGTGAATGAGGTTTTTTTTAAAGCGTCGATTTTGAGTATGTTGGTATTTTCTATTCGATATATCTGTAGTGAACAGAAGTGAAAAAAAATCAGTACAAGATCAATATTTATATTTCAAGTCCTGGCAATACTAGTATTTCTATTCCTTGAATCATAATTGGCGGCAACAAGTGAATATTATACTCGATTTGGGGTTAATTCTGGATGTAAAGTTAAATTTTCGGCTCGTTTCGATTGGTCGAAAGAAATGCTCCAAAAATACGATCTCGGTTCTTCGAAACACATCTATGACATCGTGACAGGTGATGAATCGTGGATTTACGCGTATTAGCCTGAAAGTAAACAGCAGTCGACTGTATGGGTGTGACAACAAAAGTTCGCGCACGAAGCACTTTATTACAGTAGTCCAAAATAAGAGCCTTTTCAACTACAAACATATATATATCTCAGGGAACAGCGGCTCACGTATGATGAAAAAAGTGGTACTCTTTTTTGTAACCGAGCTTTCGCAATAATCAATTCGGGGTGTCCAAAATAAACAGATACAAAAAACATTAGCAAATCGACGCAAATTAGAATAATCTCGAAAATTACCGAAATTGAGGCTATATAATAGAAGTGGCAAAATATTATTAGACGCAGCAAATGTCCCCTGAAACACAATATTTTGGTATTAATTCCCTTTTCTTGCATTCTTGCATTCCAGTAAGAATATCCTCCTCCTGTTTCGCGCTGATGACAATTGTATTTTTGGTTCAGGGCCGTACCTGTCATTTATATCATAATAAAATCCCATTTTTTACTACAATAGTTCACAATAGGAGCCTTTTCAAATATGAACATTCATATATGCTTCTCAGGAAACAGGGGCTTACGTATGATAAAAAATTTAGAAAGCACTGACGTGAGGTCAGATTGCTTTGGCGCTCTTGTTGAGCTACCTGCGAGTAAATATTCAAACCATAATAAATCTATAAGCAGTCTGATCAGGTGAACAATAGTCTTTTTCCGTACAATGGGACAATGTGATGCAAATATGAACGCCTAATGAACCTACCTAATGAACAAACCTATATCTCAATTCAAAGATAACTAGTAATAATTTCCCCCAAGTTTTGTCCGCTGCTTCTCCTAAAAACTTACGTCAGTGCTTTTCTGAATCTTGACAACGTCATCGACATCGAATTCTCTCTCTGTGAAAAATTTTTTGATTAATATTACGCCAACTGACACTGATAGAGGACTCCGAAATACGTCAAACGAATATCGATCTGAGACGATGAACTTTCGATGACAGCCCTGGGGAATTTATGACATTTCTCATTTTCTCTTGAGTAAATGAAAACAATTATTTAAATTTTGAAAAATCATATCTCCAGAACTATTAGCTTGTCGAAGTCGAGAGTGGTATTTTGTATACATCTGATAAAACTGCACCATAAAAAAATTTTTATTTGAACAGTGTCATTTGAAAAAAATTTTTTTGTTACTCTGAACCTATTCGGCCGATTTGACCGAATAACGAACTTAGCCGAGATATTTATACCTCAAACCTATTCTGAAAGTTTCAACTCTCTAACTTCATCCGTTCGAGAGTTATCGTGTTCGGAACGGAACGGACGGGACAGGACAGTGAATCGATTTTGACCACGGATTATTCATCAGTAGGTCCAAACAAAACGATTGATACCACTTTTGCCCAAAAATTCGAAAGTCACAGACATTTGGGCAATTGATAAGCACTCTGTTCAGGTGAACAAGAGCGCCAAAATAAGTAACGTACCTATGTAAAGTACACAAAAGTTCGGAAAAACCCGTCGTTTGTATTCAATTGTAGTTTTCAATAATTGAATTGTTTCTAATAAAGTAATTAAAAGAGTTATAAATTCAAGTTTGTTTTGTTCTCCACAATAAGTTGGATTTGTAGAAAATAAATTGAAATTCATTTGTTCAATAAAGAACTTTTCGCTTTTTCATTCATGCATTTATATATTATATGCTCGACAATATATGTTTATTAGTGTAACTTTCTTCCTAGAACTGAAAAATAATTATAAGAAAAGAAATTTAATATTGTTGAAATGATTCGGCAAGAAAAAACCGAACCCATCTTTGGTATCCAATTGTAGTTAATAGTCAATAATTGAATTGTATTTCAATTTTCAACTTTGTTTTATGAGGACAATATAAATTTTATCCTACGCAGGTAGAAAGCGGTAAATAATACAAGTAGAACATTAAGAACGCGTTGTGAGCGTTGAACAATTGACAAAATGCGTTCCGGCTATTTAACAATTACCAGAACGCGTTGCGAGCGTTTAAAAACAATAAAACGCGTTCTGTGCGTTCTGAAGGCAGCCAGAACGCGATGTGGTCGTTTTTTCCGGCCACTGAGCTGCGTTTTCGGTCTTCGGGCCTATTATATATACTTTCTGTGATTTCAGAGCTGGTACATTTACTTATTGTATTAGACGTTCAAGAATGTCTTCCTTGATTTTCATTCTTGTGAGTTTTGGAATAGTATATTCTAAAACAGTTGCAGAATGGGTACATTTACTTATTGTATTAGACGTTCAAGAATGTCTTCCTTGATTTTCATTCTGTGAGTTTTGGAATAGTATATTCTAAAACAGTTGCAGAATGGCACTCATTCCAACACGAATGCGAAATTTTGAACGCCTGAGTGTTGGAATTGCTTTCTGCAGCGAGTATTAGACGATATTTTCTATTTCAGTCAAGAATTGTGAGAAATTATTGGAATTCCTTGAATAATTCAGATTATACATCCTAGTGCCTTTGTATTTTATTTTCGCAGTTGGCGTGACTGATACGAAAATTGACAGAGTATAGAATTTGAATAGTGCGTTCAAATCTCTAAATGGTTTAATATTGACAATTGACATGCAATAGACGCGTGTTGACATTCGTAAGGATAGGGTGTCAGTGTTGT
>JARTUT010000218.1:0-31205 GCA_030674115.1 Micraspis discolor
GAGCCGAAAATGGTCTCAATCGATTGGGTTCGACTCTGATGAAGAATTCGTGGCGAAAGTTGAGTCTTGAATAAGCTAGAGTTTTCATATTTTCAGAATAAGTTAATTGTCCAAATATCTCGGTCAAGTTCGTTATTGGGCCAAATCCGTCAGATGGTTCAGTAGTTATGAGCATCTGAAATTTTCTTTCCTCAATAATTACTAGAATATCCATCCGATAAAATTGATACTTGAAATATTGTTGAGGAGGCTGCAACAAAACAGCTCGCAAAATTTCGCAGAAATCGTCAAGCTAGAAAATTTTTAAAAAATTCCAAAAAAAAAATTTTTAATCCTCACTATCACATAAGATATTTTACGGATTTCAATAAAAATTCGTGAATATATTGAGGTGGTTGATATCTTACTTATGCTCAAATTTCATTGTCGTAGCTCTTCCTCATCTAAAGATATGATTATTTTTTAATTTTTCAAGTGAAAAGAGAAATGACATACGTCCTGATGATTTTCTTTTGAGCGATGGCCATCACAGATCGATACTCAATTGACAAATGCCGAGCTCTTTAATCAGTGTCAGTTGGCGTAATATTAATCAAAATTTTTCATAACGGGAAATCATAGAAATATAATTCAATCTCGGTGGCTGAAATAATATACGTTGTCAAAATTCAGAAAAGCACTGACATAAGTTTTTAGGAAAAGGGAATTATAGCTTCGAACAAAACTTGGGGAAAATTATGAGTAGTTATTTTTAATTTGAGATATAGGTTTGTTCATTCATTAGGCGTTCATATTTGCATCACATTGTCCTATAGTACGGGAAAAGACTATTGTTCACGTGATCAGAGTGCTTATAGATTTGTTATGGTTTGAATATTTACTCGCAAGTAGCAAGAGTGGCAAGAGCGCCAAAGCAATCTGACCTCACGTCAGTGCTTTCTAAATTTTTGAGATTTTTCGTTACCCAATTGTAAGTTCTAGATATAGCCTTTTTGGCGCTCTTGTTCACCTGAACAGAGTGCTTATCAATTGCCCAAATGTCTGTGACTTTCGAATTTTGGGCAAAAGTGGTATCAATCGTTTTGTTTGGACCTACTGATGAATAATCCGTGGTCAAAATCGATTCTGTTCGTCCGTCCGTCCGTTCCGTGAACACGATAACTCTCGAACGAATGAAGTTAGAGAGTTGAAACTTTCAGAATAGGTTTGAGGTATAAATATCTCGGTCAAGTTCGTTATTGGGCCAAATCCGTCGGATGGTTCAGTAGTTATGAGCATCTGAAATTTTCTTTCCTCAATAACTACCAGAATATCCATCCGATCAAGTTGATACTTGGAATGTTATTGAGGAGGCTGAAACGAAACAGCTTGCAAAATTTCGCAGAAATCGTCACGCTTGAAAATTTTAAAAATTCCCAAAAAAAAAAAATTTTCAATACTCAATATCTCCTAAGACTTCATTTAGATTTGAATAAAAATCCGTATATATATTGTGATTACCGATATCTTCCTCATCCTCAAATTTCATTGTCGTAGCTTTCCCCCCCTTCTGAAGATATGATAATTTTTTCGTTTACTCAAGATTACTCAAGAGAAAAATAGAAATGTCATGAAGTCCGAGCTTTGTCATTGAAAGATTTGCCATCACAGATCGATATTCGTTTGACAACTTGCGGACCTAGATATCAGTGTCAGTTGGCGTAATATCAATCAAAATTTTCATAGAATTCATAGAGGTAGAATTCGATGTCGATGACGTTGTAAAAATTCAGAAAAGCACAGACGTAATATTAATAAAAAAATTTTTTTATCATAGAGAAAGAATTTGATGGCGTTGTCAGAACTCAGAAAAGCAATGAGGTAAGTTTTTAGGAGAAGCATAGAACAAAATTTGGTGAAAATTATGAGTAGTTATTTTCAAATTGAGATAAAGGTTTGTTTATTCAATAGGCTTTCATATTTGCATCACATTGTCTCATAGTACGGAAAAAGACTATTGTTTAAAATCTATTATTGTGGGAGTTAAACCTGATATTTTAGGTTATTTAAGGAGATAATTTTGATGCAATGAGACTTACTGTTTTTTATTTTGTCTTTCATTTTTTATATGTTGTATGTATTGTTTATATGTAGTAGGTGATATACTGTGAGGACTAAACATATTAACAATAAATGGTACACTAAGTTAGAGACCCTCTTAACTCTAAAATCTCCCAAATACCCAAATTAAGTTTTTATATATACATATATATGGGACATTTAAAAATTTTCTTTTTTGGAAGAACTTATGGACCTTGAAATTAATTTAAAGGTTTATATGATAGAAATCAACAACAGACGGAAATATAGCCCAAATAATAATTCAACATAACGACATACGAGGTCTGTGAATTGAGTAATGAGACTGGTAACCTTGTGTTTCATCTGGCAACACTGAAAGCGCGGGGCTTAGTGGAGCGGTAGAGGAACATGTGATCTACCTTCAGTACGAGTTTGACTTCGCTCGAGTCATTTGGTTGCGCGTAGCGATTGTTTTTGTGAAACAGTTTTTTCTATTGTGTTCTGAAAATGAATGATATCAATTTCGAGCAACAGTGTGCTATCAGGTTTTGCTTCAGACTTGGTCACAGTGCAACGGAAACTCTTCTTAAACTTTTTTTTCACGTTTTTGGTGGTTTAGAGCATTTTCAGAAGGAAGAGAGTCGATTGAAGATGAACCACGAAATGGAAGGCCTTCATCTTCAAAAACCGAGGAAAATGTCGACAGAATCCGTCGGTTGACAGTCAGAATGATAGGGGAAGAGTTAAGTTTGATTCGCGTCACCGTTTATCAAATTTTGACCAATGAATTGGGAATGAGAAAAATCTGTTCAAAAATGGTCCCAAAAAACCATTTCAATAAACGAGTTTTTGGCCAGTAAAACATTACTGTGGGTTCTCAACCTCCTTATTCGCCCGACTTGAGTCCTTGTTACTTTCTCCTCTTTCCAAAGTTGAAAAATTATCTCAAGGAAAATAATTTTGGGACAGTCGGAAAAATTCAAACGGTTGTAACCGACCAGCTGAAGGTTATTTCAGTATCAGAGTTCCAGCACTGCTATAAGAAGTGAAAGAAACATCTCCAGCGCTGTGTGGCGCCAGGAGAAAGTTATTTTGAAGGTGGCAATATTGAATTGTAATTATTTTTATATCAAAAATAAAAAAAAAATCAGTCTTATTACCTAATTTACAGACCTCGTATATTGGAAAATCAAAAAAAAATTATTATTAGAATGCAGATATTCTGTTGAATTCGCAGTCCAACAAAGACTGTCCAATGTATTTATTAAAATTATTTTCAATTTCGACTAGAATAAATACAGAAGATACCCGGCGAAGAAATGTGGACTCAACAGAAAGAGACACCGTTCCTCAGAAACGAATAAATAAATTACGAAATCCTGTTTCTCCGATATGAAAGAGGCAACTCCTGATTGTGTGAATATAATTTATTATTTTTGAGTTTGTTGGCTAGTAGTTTTTTAGGTAGCACCGCTGTAAGTTATTTTTTATGGTTGGCAGGTACGTTCTTCGGAAGGCCGATTTTATTAATCACTGATATCTCTCTCGTTCTCGCTTCAACGTGTACAGGAATTTCATTTTATTTCTTTCTTTGTGTTCATCATAATATAGGAACATTCTCAATTGGATTGAAAGAAACTGCATAAAAATTTTGTAAAGAAACAATAGTGTGTGGTCCGGAAAATTTTCGCGCTTGTTCTCTAAGTAATACGATCCTGGGACGAACTAATACGAATGTCTTTTAATCAAGTTCAAGGTATTGTTCCTTTCTTCACTTTTGCCCGTAAAAATTATGGAAAAAATTAATTTTCTCAGAAGAAAATATTTGGCAACTTAATCTTGATACAGGTCAATTTTTGTTCTCCTTTTGCCAATTTTTTTGTATTTTTGAAGGATTTTTGTTGCACGCTGTGCCATCCCCATCAACTCTCTAAATTTCTTTAATAGGAAAAGTGTGTCATGTGGTACTTTTTTAGCAAGGTCTTTGTATCATCTTTGCGATCGTGCTGAAATTTTCACCAAAAACGTTTGTTTTTTCCAATTTCTTAGTTCAAACAGGTTTTCAGTATGTATACATGTATACATTTGACATGGCTCATTCAGTTGGAGACGCTGGTGCCTGATGAAATTTGATACCGAACTTGTGCACGAACAAAACTGTAATGAACGAAGTTCATTCGATGACAAACTTCATCAGGTGCCAACCATGCATATACTGAACACATATTTAAACTATCAAATTTTCCAAAAAAAAAAAAATATATATATATACAGGGTCTTTCACGAGGAACCTCACCAATATTTATACGGGAAACTACTGAACGTATTTTCATGAAATTCATCACCTATAAGTATTTCACCTTTTGACCGTTAATTCCTAGACATTTATTTATACGTCTCAAGAATGCTTCGTGCGTTGCTCTTCTTATTTCATCGGGAGGAAGAGATCTGCAAAAGTGTTTAAAAACCAAATTGAGTTTCAAAACTATGAATCTAAAAATCTAAACAAACCTGAACGCATTTTTGACTCGTTCTATGCAGTCCTCTTTAGCAGTCAGGGGAGTTGAGTAGACAATATTTTTCATCCTACCCCAAACATAATAGTCTAAAGGAGTTAAATCAGGAGAACGTGGTGGCCAAAGATGTGGACCATTGTTCGCCAACCATCGAGCTTCAAATAGCCTGTTTAGGATATTTGACACATTGAGTGAATTGTGTGGAGGCCATCTTGTTGATACCATAAGTCATTATGGTTCTGTACTAGAAATATCTAGAATATCGATCTCCTAAGGGAGAACATTCTTTAAATAATGCAAACATATGTAGTGTTCTAGCTTACCAGTTAAAGTCCCATCATAAAGATGAAAATTTTCCATCCAAAAACCTCGATGTTATTGTTGTTTCAGCGGAGCTCTATTTTCGATTTTTGTTTCGAATTTTCCCGCTCAGAGAGAATTTTCCAACTAAAACTGAAAAATGTTACATCAAAATAACTGGAAATTTTCTAAGGAATCTATTTCTGCAATAAAAAAATGGTGTTCTAATTTGAAAAACGGAAGTTGACGTCATTTTCGGAAAAACAGGAGGTGCTCATGCCTTGAAAATATTTTAGATTTCATCAACATCGTGAAATACTTATAAGTGCTGAATTTCATGATAATACGTTCAGTAGTTTCCCTTATAAATATAGGTGAGGTTCCTCGTGAAAGGCCCTCTATAATTTTGAATTTAAGATAAGTTGTGACTGAATTTCAAAATATAATGATGGTTTTCTCGAGTTAGCAGTCAAAAATATATAACAGAAGACTCTTTTACCCTTTTTCACTCGAGCTTTCGAAAACAATTTGTTTCTTCCCCAGGAGTGCTATAAATTATTAAAAATAAATTGTGGAACAAGTTACATTTTTTCGGTACATACGATAGCGAGATTGATTATGACAGGATATTTCTAAAATCATGAAGTAATAAACATTTAAAGGTGTATCTAAGACCTTATGTCGGTACCACCTGTACTAATAAAGACCTATATGCTTGCACCCACAAAGCCGTCACTGTTGCGGAGTTCTGGAGATTCACTTGCTGTCGATACATTTGGACACGGATAAATACAAATATATAGTAAAATATATAATAAAGTTTCTATTGCGTACGCCATCGTTGGTCTCACAATAGTTTTATATTTTCTGGATTTAGAATCTTCCCGCATGTATTTGTTCCATACCATGTCTCTGAGAGCACCCGACATCCTTGCCGCCTTGTTTGTTTGATCTTTAATTTCGCTGGTTCTGTCCTGATTAGCTGTCATTTGCACACCCAAGTAAGCAAACTGACATCATCTGCTCAGTTGGTCGATCCTCCACCACAAGTTCATATCTGATTGGTTCTTTTGAAACAACGAATGATTTTGTTTTCGCAGTCGATATTTCCATGTTTAATGTTTTGGCCTTCGTGTAAATCGGTAAACGTCCATTCGTGCACTAATTATAATTTGAATATGTCCGATATCTTAGGAGGAATAAAGTATTAAAAATTTTTTTCATGTGGAATTTCTTAAAAATTTTATAGCGTGTCGATTTTGGCGAAAAAGTTATGAAAGAACCAAATTTCAGATGCTCATACTGGTAATTGTCGAATCATAGGACGAATTTAACCAAATAACAATGTTCATTCTTCCGACCTACACTGAAAATTTCAGCTTCTAGCTCATTTATTAGGACATCGTACTTACGATGGACACAATCGATTTAGACCACGGATTCTTCATCAGCGACTCCTCATGAAACAATTGATACCTTTTTTACCCAAATATTCGAAAACTACAGACATTTGGGCAAACCTATAAACAGTCTGTTCTGGTGATAATTATACGGGGTGAGTCTTTGACCACTGCGTTAATTTTAACCATAGATTCTTTACGTCAAAAGAAACACTTTCTTCCTATAACATTTTTCCAAATTTGACCCCGTTCAAAAGATATGGGGTGTTGAAATTTCATAAAAAAATTGCATTTTCACCTGTAATATTCAATCGACAATATCAATTGAAATGATCTAATGTAGAAGGTTTTTGATAACAGTCATGCATATTTTGGCATCGTGAGATTCATTCCATTTCTTGTGGGTTTCTCACTACTACTCTACAGATTGGTTAAATTGCATGAAAAACAAATATTGTTGAACTAAAGGTCCGTATCTTGTACTTCCTGGAATCATTAGTCTTTTTTCTTGAGATATTTGAAGTTGAAAGGAATTAAATCGATATAATTTTGTCCAAATTTTCTGATTTTCCCAAATCCAACTCTGTGCTGAAATGATTCAATAAAAAGATTTGTTCAATGTTGCCATATTTTATGTCTATATTAAATATTTCTTCAAAAGGTTGGGAAAATCTCTTCAGTCTATGGTTCCACCACTAAAAACTAATAGATGAAATTAACCACTGAACAATTTTTGTCTTACATTCACTACAAATCTGAATTGCCATTTGCTGTATTCATTATTAATGATGTCTAGCACCTTGTTTAATATTTAATCCAGAGTAATATTCCATAAGAAATAGAGAAAAAGATTTCCTTCACCAACATAGGTACTTCGGTATATTCTCATGACCGTTGAAATAGGTGATGTATTTTCTGTCAGGACCTGTTGAATTGAAGAGCTGGTTCTTTATAGCTTCAGACTTTCAGGGTCCATCAAATTATATCTATTCTAACATAGGAATGCTTCAAATTAAGATCATATGAGTTTTAAAATCTTCGAATCCAGTCTCCTTGATTTATTTTGTAGGTTTATAGTTTTTTTACATATTTATTTCATACACCGATTCAACCTGGTACCTACACGAACTTAGGAGATAATAGAATTTGACTTTGTTTTAGTATTTCTGAATGTTTGTTATGATGCATGGTTAATTAAAATTAAATCAATATTGAAACTGGAAGCTATAAGTTCATAAACAAGAAAGATTAGAATAGAAATGTATTTTCTGACCATAATCATTTCATACTGAATTGAATAATTTCAAACTATCGAAATTATTATTATTATTTTATTATAATATTTTCCACATTTTTTAAATAACTGTTGACAGTTTCAAACAGAATCAAAACAACAAGAAACCACAGAACACTATTTTATTGGGAACAACCCACCTCAGAGACGTTATTATAACATTTCAATGTGGTAATAATTCAGTCTATTTATTCTGAGAAAAATTATAACTGAAGATCGATAATGATTACAGATATTATCTTTCATTTAAAAAAACTTTGCAATTATTAAATTTTTTTCTCTCCTGGGGTTCGGTAATAAATTAATATTCAATGGTAAGGTATTAAAATTTGACATAATCTATGAATAACCATTATTCAATATTTCTGTTTTTGTTTACATAATTAAAACAGATATTCTGATTATAAAAACCAAAAATTTGTTCAGTAATTAATTATAGTCTAAACAGAATAGATTCTTACTAACGAAAAAACACGTAGTTGGTTTTTCAGAATCAAATGTAGGTGATCAAACCTAATTCCTTCAAGCAAATATAATTGCACACCTAAATCTGAGAATACTTGTAATCTATTCAAGTAATTTGTTATTGGGATTCAGTAGAGAAAATAATCATCAAGCAAAGTAACATCACTGTAAAATAATTATTGGTGGTGACATTATTCATTGTTGTTGAAGATTTCGAAAAATATTGCCATATTTTTAACAATCTCATAGACCTGTTCACTGGTCTCTGTCAAGGAGAAGAAACTTAAATAATATCAGTGTTTGGAAAATCATAGATGATATTTTCAGGCTTTGAGTGAAAAAAAAAGCAATGTGACAACCTCTTGCCTTGGAAGTTATCATAGAAATGATGGTTTTCATGATTTGGAAATCTTAAGAAGAAAATTACAAATGTATGATGATAACGTCCAATAATTCTGAGGTTTATTGGGAATTTCTCACTGGGAAGGGATGGTTTATAATCTTGAAGTAGAAAGAAATTATAGTAAACAGCAAAAATATGTTTATGGTGTTGAATTTTTTTTACCAGAAAATTAGTATTTTGTATCTTCCTTCTGGATATGGACCTAATCGGATGAAACATGAGTGAGTGAATCATTTCTTATAGGGAAAATAATGTTTTTAAACAATTCAGATTCAGTAGTGGATGCTGTGGAAAGTATTTTTCATTCAAACTATACTGGACTACAGAGGGGTATTTGCCCAATGGGAAAACTTTAAAACGCTTATAACTTTTCAACGAGGCTGAATATAGCAAAACCGTAATGGAAAAAGTGTTTCTTTCGATCTCAAGAACCTATGGTTAAAATTAACGCAGTGGTCAAAGACTCACCCTGTATAATAATAATATAATAATAATATAAATATTGAAAATTTATTATAAACTATGGCATTGTGAAGTTTAGGATCCATTTGAACTTATGGGTCAGATTGTTTGATTTGCCGATTACACTCAATTCTTGAGTTCCTAGGTCCTTATGACCAGAATACTTATTATTTTTAAGGTCAAGTTGAGATGCAACCCCAAAAGTCGACGAAAAAACCTCTTCTTATTTACCTCTTGATTGTCGAAAATTATACAAACCTTTCCATCCGAAAAATCCTCATTACTTTTCCGTTGGGATGGGAACCGTTATGATATGTAGATAGATACACTGGTCAACAGTGGTTTTGGTGCCGAAGATTTTGGAGGTGATTTCATATGAATTTGATGCCCTGAATTCAAATATGCTATTAGTTTTTGCTCGAATTTTTAAGATATCAACATTTTTTGTGAATTATACATTACACTATTTTAAAAAAAAAACCATGGTTTAAAGAATCAAATTAATAAAGAAATTTTTATTATATTACATAGATATTTCAGATATTATTCATTATATACTATAGAAAACAGAAAAAGTCATCATTTAAACCAATTACTCACTAAACATTTCGGAAACTTCTTTTGCGTGACATGCTTTTAAATATTTTAGAACAATCCCGTTTTAAAGACCAGCAGTAATCTGCCATCATGTGAGTATCCCAATCTTCCTTGATAGCGATCCTCCATACATTTGGTATCTTGGTGAAATCTTTCACCTTGCTCCTCACTAATGTCGCCTAAATTATCAGGAAAACGGTCTAAGTGGCTGTGTAAATAGTGCAACCTTAATGCTAATGTTACACCCAAGTGATCTGAAATTATTCAGCATCTCATTGACTAATTCAACATAGTTTTCAGCTTTGTGTTTACCCAGAAAATTTTTGACAACTGAAACAAATGAATTCCAGGCATTCTGTTCAATCTGAATCATTGAATTTATGAAGTCAGGGTCTTTAATCAGCTGTCTTATTTGTGGGCCATCAAATATTCCTACTTTAATTTTTTCCTTACTCAGCTGAGGCATTTTTTCCTATATATGCAAAGCATGATCCATGCTTTATTGGAAATTTTAAATGAGAAATTCCCAGATGCCAGTTGTGAGTTACACCAATCTAGACATCCAGATAAATATGTATGGATGAAAGTGACTATTCGTCAAGAAAATCTCAGGGAAGCATGGGATAAAAACGTGTGGCCCACAGGCTCATTAGTCTCGAAGTTTTTTTTCAAAAAACGGGGTCTGTCACATATGATAGACCCTCAACAAATTTAAAAGCCATTAATGAGTATAATTCGATCCAGGTGATAAGTATTATTCATCAGAATGTTCAGTCACTGGGAAATAGCGTCGACAAATTAGAAAAACTTCTAACTGACAATCCAGATTGTCTTATACTTTGCTTAAGTGAACACTGGAAATCTCAAGATCAAATCAACCAAATGGGCTTGAAAAATTTCAAACTGGCTGAAAGTATATGTCGTGAAGAGGGTAAACACGGAGGTTCCGTGATTTATATAAACAATCAGTGCAGGACAAGAAAACATAGAAACATAAGTGATCTCTCGGTGTCAGGAGAATTTGAGTGCAGTGCTGTGGAATGTGTCATTAATCAGTTGAAAATCGTGGTTCTCTCAGTGTATAGACCCCCTAGTGGAAAGATTGATCGCTTTTTCGAGATCATGGAGAAAATTCTAGTTGAGAAAATCGATCTAAATAGCACCATCTTCATTGCAGGTGACTTCAACATTGAACTCAAAGATGAGAATGTTTTTAAAAATAGATTTTTATCACTCCTCAATAATTTTTGTATAAAAGTCCTTATTAATGATTACACTAGAATAACTGATCACTCTAAGAGCTGCTTAGATAATATTTGTACAAATTTCTGTAACATCACATCAACAGAGCTTTTAGAATATCATATATCGGACCACAAAGCACAAAAAGTTAGTTTTCGTATAAATAAGAATTTTTCCAATGAACTAGTTAGGAAAAGGATCTTTAACGAAAATAATAAATCGGTATTTATTAGTATGCTCAAGGAACAAACCTGGGATAATGTTTACTGTATTGAAAAGTCCGATGTAAATAAACAGTGGCACACGTTTATGCGTGAATTTTTGAATTTATTCGATGAATGCTTTCCTATTAAACAAGTGTATAAAAATAAAAAATTTAAAATCACAAAAAAAAATCCAACTTCACAGAAAATTAAACAACAGTTAGACATGTTGAAGTTATTATCTGAATTTGACGTTTCATACCAATCACAATACAATAAAATGAAAAAAGAATATGATAGCCTATTGAATGTGGACAAAAGTATATTATATGAGAACAGAATAAAAAAATCTGATTGCAAGATAAAATCTATGTGGATGATATGTCGGGAAATAACAGGAAAGACCAGTAAAACTCATGAAAATATTTGTGAAGATCCATTAAAATTATCGAATGACTTCAATGAACATTTGATAGAAGTAATGAAAAAATACCCATTTGAGTCTCGAAGTCGCTTACACCAAAGGAACTCGCGCATTCCTCCCTGCGCATAACCTCTAATCGACCCGAATGTAAAAATTGATTTTTATGACTGAAATGTAACTGTAAATGGAGGAAATGATAAATCATTATTTCTCAAACCTGTAAGCATTGATGAATTGATTGAATTATCTAAACATCTGAATTGTTTCGAAAATAAACACTGTAGTGGGTACGATTTCTTTTGAACTCAAGAATTCTGTTTAATACATACCAGTGAGTCTTGTCATTTTTTGTTATCGATCAGTTCAATTGCCGCTGTGCAATGAATATAATATAGTAATATGTCCTACATAATAAATAATTCTATGATGAGTTTTGATATTCATAATATGCAATCCTTTGCTCTTTCTGTCATAGTTTTTTTTCCAGGTCAATATTCTCAAACCAACGGAAAAGAAGTTATTCTGCATATGCTAGGTTGAGTAAGTGCAAATTGTTTATAAAACCATTATTCAATGAAATAAAGTAATTATGCCTGCAGAATCGAATGACTTAAATGACCTAAATAACTACCTTTTTTTTTTTTGGAGCTGAAGCATGCTTTGATAGACCTATTTGTCTTTTAACCAGCGTTAACTAGAATTTGTTTTGAATTGGTCATTGGAGTTCTAGAATACTCAGGTTCATGAACCAAGATAATCTTTTTTCCGAATTCCAACATGGATACTTGAGAGGCAGATCAACCAATATTGCAATATATCAGTTCATCAATGCAATTTTATACTTAGAAAATAAAAACATGTCACTTGGTCTTTTTATAGATTTGAGTAAAGCATATGACTGTGTAGATCATGATATCCTTTTGTTCAAACTTGAGAGGTATGGTATAAGAGGTAATGCTAATGCTTGGATTCGATCATATCTTTCGGGAAGAAGGCAGCAAGTTATGGTTGAAAATAATATAAAATTAGATACACTCAACATTGATGTAGGTATTGCAGAGGGAAGCATTGTGGGACCGTTACTTTTTATAATATATATAAATGACTTACCATGTTCATTAAAAAGGTATTCAATCACAAATTTTGTTGACGACGCCAATATATTGATTTCTGGATCCAATTCGATGGATATTATTGAAAAAACAAAAAGCTGCTTTGCGGACACCACTAATTGGTTCTCCATGAATAAACTGAACATAAATGAATCAAAAACAAATTTAATACTTTTTCGTACTAGGCAGTGTCAGATTTCTGCACCAGACAACATAATTCTCGGAAATAACAAGATAAAACCTGTCACAAGCACTAAATTTTTGGGTGTCACTATAGATGAATTTCTTAGTTGGGATACTCACATTGAAAAGGTCTGTTTAAAGTTATCTAGTATTGGGTATGGAATCAGGGTTATAGCTAAATACATGAATTTTGACACACTGAAAATTTTGTTTTATGCAAATTTTGAGTCGGTTCTCAGATTTGGGATAGTTTTCTGGGGTAGCAACGCAAGGGTTGACTCAGTATTCATGGTACAAAAAAGAATAATAAGAACAATGTGCAAGATGAAGTTCAGGGACTCTTGTAGGGCAAATTTAAGATTATGAATATAATGACTGTATATGCTTTGTACATTTATGAATGTCTTATGTTTGTATTCAAAAATAGAGACAAGTTCCAAAATAATGTCAATCACAAATATCCCACGAGAAACAAAGATCTTTTCTATCCACATCATAGATTAACGCTGAGTGAGAAGGGACCATACTATATGTGTATCAGAGCCTTTAATAAATTGCCGCAGCATATTAGATATGTTGAAAATGAATATAAATTCAAGAAATTAATTAAGAAATATTTGATACAACTAGAACCATATAGTCTAGACGATTATTTTGGTTCTGACAATATGTACTGAATTGTGTTTATTTTTGACGTCATTTCATCTTTCTTGTAATTTTTATATGAAACTTGAAATAAAGAAGATTTATCTATCTATCTATCTATCTATCATTCTTATCAAGAGCCTTTACAAACTGCTTCATTAGACCCAGCTTGATAAGCAGGGGTGCAAACATGCTTTTCTCTCGCGGAACTAAAGGATCATTGATGATATTCTTTCCCCCAACATCCATGTTTTCTCTTCTAGGCCACTCTTTTCTAACCTCTCTTCTGTTGCGTTTTGTCTCTGCTATCCCAGAGGCACAAGAAACAAGGATACTTGATGTGGCCACTTTGCTGTTCAAGGAGAAAGTTTACCATTTTTAAATCTACACAAATCACCCATTGGTGTTCATGATAATTTATTTTTTCCAAAACCAAAGCTATGTTATCATATTGCTCTTTCATTTTCGTTGAGTGAGCAATTGGTATTGAGCCAATAGTAAAATAGTAAACTTCAGTTTGGATTTTGTTCATTTATGAAATAAACATTATTACTATTACTATTACTATTTGTTCCCATTATGTAGAAGAACACATTTCAAACTTGGCTTTGAGCTGTCAATAAATAGGCGCCAATCCTCCGGAAAATATTCAGGAAGACCCATTTTTACCAGGAGTTCTCTAATAGCTTGGCAAAAAACAAGATTTTGTTCTTCAGAGAAAAATGGTAGCAGATCTTTCTCCCTTGTGCGATAAAATGTAATTTTCGTTCCTGATTCAAGTACATTTTTTTCCTTTAACCTGGAAGCTAGTAATTCAGAAGCTTTTTTCGACAGGTTGAGATCTCTAGTGAGGTGATTTCACTCATCTTGGTTGAAACATTGGGGAATTGATGACATTGTTTCAAAATCACTGTCACCTTCAGTAGTGTCAGAATTCTGATCAGAGAGACATGTGTCCTCACAGAGTTCTGGTAGCTGCTGAAAAGTTGGAATTGGCACTTCTTCTGAGCGAGGGATAGGGAGTCTTGCAGAGACTAAATCTGCATAAGTCCACTTGTTACGGTTATTTCGATTGATTCCAGTAATATTTACTAGGCAGAAATAACAGTCATCGAAGTGATCTTTTGGTTCTCTCCAAACCATTGGTACTCCGAATTTCAGACTTTTCCTTTTCCCGATAGTCCACTGTCGTAAATGCTCTGTACAAGTTTTACAGACAATATGTGGTGCCCAGGTTTTATCCTGATCACCAAGCTTAACACCAAAATATCCAAGATAAGCCCTCTTTACAAAGTCACTAATAGTTTTTCTGTTTTCCAAGAACGTGTATTTTCCGCATATGTAGCAAAGAACATCAGGATGATGTACACAGCTTCTTCTACTTGAACTCATTTCTATTCAACAACACAAATACAACAATTCACATTAACAATCTACTTTTCAGATTTACTTTTCAACAACTCGTTACTAAAGAGAAATTTCATATGACGATAAGTTCTATCTATCTGCACCGCGGAATTCACAAACTAACCTCAACTCTCAATTGCAGTTGAAGTTCACTTTATAGCTCCTCCCTGGGGTTAAATTGCATCTTATGACGAAGCCAAGAACATCACAGTTTGATTTTGAGATGAGTTATACCATAGGCTGTTGAGCTACGTCCTTTCACTGGATTAAGCACTGTTAATTTGAGCTTGTGGCATGGTCACCTTCTTCGACTGAGATGAGAATTGCATCGTATCAAGTAGCTGTCTGAATACGATAGAGAATTCGTGCAGAAACCATCTACATGCACTGATCCCTTGGCATAGAACATCTTCGTGGGAATTCACCTTATATCTGGAAAATTGGAGGATGCGCTTGGAGGCTCGACAACTGTTAAGATAAGTCCCTAATGTGTGTTGTACTTGGGAGATTGGACATTTGACACAATTTTGTAATTTAATATTGTATCTTTTTATTGTACTCATTATATTTGTCAAAAACCGAGGGGAGTTTTGTTGCTGGGATAATCAAGCCCACCCTGAGAAAATTAAGAGTAGAGTCTCATGCTCACCATCATTTCTTGACGTGGCAATTAGCACGTTACACATTGGCGCTCAAACGTGGGACTCGAGGAACCTGGCAACAAATTGATCTCACTTATAACGACAAAACCAGTCTCTCATAGTATTTCGTTATCTACATTTATATATTTTGCTATTGCATGTGTTGATGTTATCTACCTTTCTGTTTACTATTATCACGTGCCTTAACTGTTATCATTTTGTGCTTTTTTAACTCCAATTATTATCTTATATCTAAAAAAAAAATTTTTGAAGTCATGAATCCGGACTCCTTAAAGAGTCATGAACTCTCTTATGAGGTTGCGATACGCTTGGGCAGGGATGACAGGAGAACCGTTGAATTTAATCGTAAGATTTTGAGAGGTCTTTGGCACAAGCAGAGAGGGATGGAGGTCCTTCTGAGTATCGGAGTATTTTTTCTGTAGAGGATGACTTTCATGAGCTTTTCTTTCGATTTCCGATTCAGAATCGAAGATATCTAAATTAACTCATAAGTCTGGCCTTGCCGATTTGGCCAAAATTGAGGATAGGTTATCTCACTGTGCTGGTCGCTTGAAACGCATTTCACTTGAGGACGATACCTTGGAGAGTCAAAAGCATGACATTAGGCTTAAGATTATTGATTTAGAGGCAGATTTCCATGACCACAGGCTCTCGACTAAAACTGCTACCTCCGTTCTTTCGGATCCTGTCACTCTAACCTCTCACTGTTCCTCTTGTGTACAATCATCTAGTAGTAAAGTGCCTGTTTATAAATGGAACATCAGAAAATTTTCTGGAAAAGAGCCACTCGTACCATTTCTCGAACTTTTGGATACTTTAAAGATCTCTCGTGGCTGTTCTGATGAGGACTTATTTGCCTCGGCTTCAGATTTATTTGAGTCAGATGCCTGGACTTGGTGGCACAATCACTTCGTTAGAAAATCTTTCAGCACGTGGTCGGAAATGGTGGATGCGCTCAAGGATGCTTTTTGCATGCGAATTATGATCAGGTTCTACTCGATGAGATAAAGTCGAGAAAGCAGCGTTCGCGGGAAAGTGTTGGTGTTTTTATATCCTCGATGGAAGCTCAATTTTATCGTTTAAATGTTAAAATTCCTGAGGTAGAGATGGTTAGGATTATTAGATCGAATTTGCTACCGGACTATGTGAGGGCATTGGTTTTGAGAGATATTGATACTCTGTCTGATCTGACCTCCTTGTGTAAAAGAGTGGAGGCTACTCTTGGGTTGAGCACCGTGAAGTCTCGTGAAGTTTCTCAGGTTAACTTGATTACATGCTGGAATTGCGACAAGACTGGACATAAATATTCATCATGCGTGAGGCGTCGGAATATATTTTGTTATGGCTGTGGAGCCAAAAATCTCATAAAATCAAGGTGCTCTAAGTGTTCAAAAAACGCAGATGCTGGTCACGTTATGGCAGAGGGCGTGACTCCGCATTTAGATCCTGCCAGAAGTCCAGGTCCAAGCGGCACAACATTGTAGGTACATTTGATCGTGAGGATTTTAATGATTGGTTGCTGAAAATCAAAGCCTTCTGTTCAACTGAGAAAGCACATCCCTTAACTTCCCAGCCAGAGCCTCTTACTCATTCTGTGTGTCCCTTGATAGAGAGAGTTTTTGATGATAATAGACCTTATCTTAGAGTGAAGATTTCTTCTGAAAGTATCTTAGCGTTATTGGATAGCGGTAGTAATGTGTCGATTATTGGCTCACCGTCGTTGTTTTTGCTGAAGAAGTTGAATTTACCTTTGAATTATGATGTTTCCTTACATGTCACCACCGCTGATGGAACTTTGCAGAGTACTCTGGGTTATGTTACTCTGAGTATTGAATTGGATGGTGTCTCGAGAGCTCTTAGGGTGTTAGTTATTCCTTCCATTTCTCAGGAAATGATTCTTGGGATGGATTTTATTCAGACTTTCAACCTTAGTCTGAACTTCACTGATTCCTCTTATAATTCTTCAGTGCTAAATTCATCTGCTGTTCATGTGATTAGACCTGCTGATGCCTTGACTCCGGCTCAGAGATGTAACTTGGAGGAAGTCATTGATCAATTTCGAATACTTGGACCGAAGGATAAAATAGGTAGAACTCATCTTCTAACACACTCCATTAAGACGGAGGGATCTCCGATACGTCAGCGTCAATATCCTCTCTCACCTGCTATGCAGTCTGTCCTCAATAGACAGATAGACGAGATGCTAGAACTCGATATCATTGCGCCTGTTACCACTGTTTCTCCTTGGTCGTCTCCTCTTTGGTTGGTGGGTAAGAAGGATGGATCATATAGAGTTTGCTTTGATGGCAGAAAGCTGAATTCTGTTACCCTCCCTGATTCATATCCTATGCCTTTGATTGAAACTATAATTAGTAAGGTAAGCAATGCCTCCTTTTTGTCCTCAGTGGATCTGAAGTCTGCTTTCTTTCAAATTCCTCTTGATGATGAGTCCAAGTTGAAGACTACATTTGCTGTTCAAGGTCGTGGTCTCTTTTGTTTTAACGTTCTTCCTTTTGGTCTGAATAATGCCTCCCAGGCTATGTGTCGTCTCATGGACATGGTCATAGGTTCATCACTGGAACCGTATGTGTTTTATTATCTGGATGATGTAATTATTGTCACCCTGATTTCGAGACCCATGTTAGAGTGTTGAAAGATCTTGCCAACTGTCTTAGAGAAGCCAACCTTACTGTCAACTTTGAAAATGTCAGTTCTGTCGTCCCTCACTCAAATTCCTGGGATTTTTGGTGGATGAGCATGGTCTAAGAACGGACCCTGATAAGGTTAGATCCATTTTGGAATATCCTGTCCCCGCTAACACCACTCAGATTAGGCGATTAATTGGTCTCATTGGATATTATAGGCGATTTCTGAAGGATTTTTCTAGTGTCTGTTCTCCTATTTTGGACCTTTTGAAGGGTCGTAGGAAGGACAACCTGTGCAATGGACAGATGATGCTAACACTGCCTTCATAAAGATAAAGCAGTTGCTCACCACGACTCCCATTTTGGCCAGTCCGGATTTCTCCAAGCGCTTTATTCTTGCTTGTGATGCCTCAGATGTTGGTGTGGGAAGTGTACTCTTTCAGGAAACCGATGGAGTTGAACATCCTATAGCATATTTCAGCAAATCCTTGTCAAAGTCTCAGCGAAACTACACCACGACAGAGAAGGAGCTTCTCGCCGTTCTACTTTCTATCGATCGATTTCGCCCTTACATTGAGGGAACTGAGTTCACGGTGATAACAGACCACTCTTCCTTGCAGTGGCTACATTCAATGAAAAATCCTCTCCCAGAATTGCTAGGTGAATGGTTCGATTATCTTGCCATCGCTTTAAGATAGTCCATCGGAGTGGCTCCCCTGAATACCGTTGCTGATTCCTTGTCCCGAATCCCTGAGGTGGCTGTTCTTGATCTTGGTACCTTGAAAACGGATAGTTGGTATCGTGACATGTGTGATAGAGTTGGAAGGAACCCTGAGTCCTTTCCTGATTTTAGGTCTCTGAGGGTGTTTTATACAAGCATATTATGTGTAGGTCCAGGTTCTCGGATAACTCTCCGGAATGGAAAATTGTGGTTCCGACGGCGAACAGATTGGAGCTTTTGAAGAAATATCATGACGATCCCTTGGCTGGACATTTTGGTGTTTTTAAGACCCTCTCTAGATTGTCTCAATTGTACTATTGGCCTAAGATGAGAAACTCCGTGAAAGCTTACGTTCGTAAATGTGGGGTGTGTGCTTCCTGTAAGTCTGATAATTTGCCACAAGCTGGTTTGACGGGAAATTACCGAAACATCAATCATCCTTTTCAACTGATATCTGCGGATTTAATAGGTCCATATCCTAGGTCAAAAAGTGGGAACCAGTATGTTCTCGTGGTTACGGATTGGTTTACGAAATTTGTCTTGGTGCATCCTATGGCTAGAGCTACCGCTAGGGCTGTTGCCAGCTTTGTTGAGAATCAGGTTTTCCTTATCTTTAGGGTTCCTCAGATAGTAGTGGTGGACAATGGAGCTCAGTTTGTTTCTAGGGAGTTCAAGAGCTTGATCGAGAGGTATAAAGTACAGAAAATATGGTACAATGCGAGGTATTTTCCTCAAATAAATCCTACTGAGCGAGTAAACAAAACGATAACAACTGCCATAAGATCCTTTATAGATGAGAATCATAACACCTGGGACCAAAACATTCACCAGATTGCTCAGGCTATTAGGTTGGCCAAACATGAGGTTACTGGTTATTCCCCCTTCTTACTTGTGTTTTCATAGAAACGTCCCTACAGATGGCGCATTTTTGGATTGATTTCAGATAATGCTCGCAATCTGGTTGAAGTGGAGAACAAGCTTTTGGATCCATCTCTGCAGCTCAAAGAACTTCCGGAGATTTACAACACTGTCCAACATAGACTGTTAGATGCATATAAGAAAAATGCATGTCGATATAATCTAAGGAAGCGTGACGTTCGTTTTGCGGTAGGTGATAGGGTTTGGAAAAAGAACTTTGTCCTTTCGGATGCCTCCAACAAGTTTTCTGCGAAACTGGCTCCTAAGTATGTTCCCTGTATTGTTGATAAAGTGGTGTCTCCATTGGTCTATGGCCTGAAGGATCAGAACGGACACAAGTTGGGCAACTTTCATGTCAAACATCTTAAGCAGGACCTAACTCGTCGGGAGTCCACCAGCTCTGGCGGGGATGATCATGAGTAGCACGATTGTGACCTTTTGCCTCCTTAAACTCTTTCTTTCTGGTGCACCCCTTTTCGATTGGCAGTTGTTGCTTGCATTGTCTTGTGTTTTTGTGGTTTAGCCATGTTTGGTTTGAGCCTGTGGAGGTTCCTTTTGGCCTTTGGTGCTTGTGTTTTCTTCAAATCTCGCAGGTTACGAGTCTTTGCTAGTGTTGCCATTGATCTGTCTGGAGTACATTGCGGATATGCAGCTGATGGGCCCTCTTTTGGTGTAGCCGCCGGTGTATTTTGGAGTTGTTTTTTAATTTGACGTCGAGTGACGCTCTGACGTTTTCTTGTGTACCGGATTGAAAGAATTGAGGCTTACCTTGTTTTGTCGTAGATGTCTTGTCTGATCTTATCGTGCATATCTTGTCTTATCTTGCCGCGGATATCTTGCCTTACCTTATATCGCGTATCTTACCTTGTCTTACCGTGGGTATCTTGCCTTATTTTATCGCATGTATCTTGCCTTGCCGCGAGGTACATATCTTACCTTATCGTGCACATCTTGCCTTACCTTATCGTACATACCTTACCTTACCTTATCGTATATATATATCTTACCTTACCTTATCGTACATATCTTGATTTGCCTTGTCGTATGTATCTTTCCTATGATTCCTTATCTCGATTTTGTCTCTGTAAGCTTATGCTTGCTGGCGCCCAATAAATTAAGCTGTGGTACCCTGGTGACGGAGGGGTGTTTGGATCCGCCATAGGCCTGAGAATGTGACCGTCGAACATCTGACGTGTTGATAACTATATATATATATCTGATTTTGACGTTTATCGAATTTGACGTTAGTTTTTATCTTTTCTATATACCTACTTGTGTCTCTATGTATCCCGCTAGACTCGCGAAGAGTGTGACCTGTCGTTGGTCGTGCATAAAACCGTAGCTTTTGCCCACGAGGACCTTTTGACTTTTACCAATGTTGTCTTTTATTACGGATTTTGACATTTCCCAATTTTGACGCTACCGATTCGGACATCACCACTCTAGGATGTGATGGGGGTCGTGGAGGATGCGACCTTGGTTAAAAAAGTCCTTCTTGTCCAGCACCTTGTTCGAGACCTTCGATTCGGGTTTTGAAGAAGTTTCTCTTTTAGTTATAAAAAGGTAAAGAAAATCATAAAAATCTCGGCCCATTATTTAATATCCTTTGTTGAATCGGTTTATGTTTTATTTTATTTTTCTTTTCCCTTATATCTAAGCTGGACATGTCGGTACCTATTTGCCTTCAGCAGATAGGTATCTTTTACCTTTTTTTTGTTGTGAAAACACCTTGGGGCGTTCTCTCTCGTCGAATCCCTTGCCTTGGCGTATCTTGGTATCTGGCCACCCTCAGTGACCACATATCTCATGACATTTGTTTAGTTTGACTTATATTTCGGGATTTTAATTGGAAAATTTCTCATTCTGAAAAATTTTCTTTCCTGGGGAGGAGGTGTGTGCAACGGCTTGCACCCCTTTTCGTGCGCCCCTGACTGGAGACGATTTCGCGATACCATGCATTACAGAAGATGTATGTGCTCTATGCTTGTTTTCTGTGTTCCGGAAGCTAACCTCTATCGGTTACCTTCACGGATTTCTGTTCACGTTCTGTTTCCACGTTCATATTCTGAAGAAATTAAACAGATCAATTTCTAAGTGTAACTTTTCTGAATTAAATATCTGCGAGAAGTACGTCATCATTCTCGGTAAGTGGATATATTTCCTTCCAGGAATTGGAATTTTGGTGTTTTTCGGTTATTCATGTGAGGGCACGTTTCTATTTTTACTTTAGCTCGATTAACTTCGGGACGGAACTCCTTCTCGGTTTAATTTGTTGCTCTGATGTGATTTTACAATAATTTAGTTTATATTTGTCTAAAAGAAATCGAGAGGGAGCCCTGTTATATATGTCTTTGTATTTTCTAATGCTCTCTTGTTCACTCTAATATAGCTCCTCCTGGGGGTTAAATTGCATCTTATGACGAAGCCAAGAACATCACAGTTTGATTTTGAGATGAGTTATACCATAGGCTGTTGAGCTACGTCCTTTCACTGGATTAAGCACTGTTAATTTGAGCTTGTGGCATGGTCACCTTCTTCGACTGAGATGAGAATTGCATCGTATCAAGTAGCTGTCTGAATACGATAGAGAATTCGTGCAGAAACCATCTACATGCACTGATCCCTTGGCATAGAACATCTTCGTGGAATTCACCTTATATCTGGAAAATTGGAGGATGCGCTTGGAGGCTCGACAACTGTTAAGATAAGTCCCAATGTGTGTTGTACTTGGGAGATTGGACATTTGACACAATTTTGTAATTTAATATTGTATCTTTTTATTGTACTCATTATATTTGTCAAAAACCGAGGGGAGTTTTGTTGCTGGGATAATCAAGCCCACCCTGAGAAAATTAAGAGTAGAGTCTCATGCTCACCATCATTTCTTGACGTGGCAATTAGCACGTTACACACTTCAGACTGGACCAGCTCCATATATCGGATTTCTATGGAACTAACTGGATGATACTAAATAGGATTAAATCCCACCTGTTAACAGTTTGTCAACCAATCAGTTATATATCTCATATTGTTAGTCTTCTATTTGTAATAAATGAATTAAAATAATAATTTTAATAAATATTATTATTTTAAATTCAATTTGTTACAAATGAAGACTGACAATAAGATGTATAAATTTTTCAACACTCATACTTGAAAGTATTAAATAGGAAAAAGCATTGATAGATAAGTGAATTTATCTAAAAATCTAGAGCTGATACAGAAAAACTGCTATCATATTTAGATTCAGCAATAAAAATATAGTTAAAATCAGGTCAAAAATTCTAGGCACCAAAAAAAAATTTTTTTTTTGTAGACCTGTGAATCATTTCCGTTCTTGAAACGATGAGAAAAATTCAATCGATGAACCAATTCTCAACTGCATCTTGATTTCAAACTCAATGTGTCATTTGAAATTCTCAAATAAAAAAAAATGTTTTTAGAAGGACCTCTTGTTTAATAATAGGCTGATTTACTCAAGGAACGCATAAGGAATTTCGGCTTTTGGTGAATCAATGCATGGCTGGTGATGAATTTGTCTATTCAGCAGCAGAAGGAAATGAACGAATATGGTAATTGTCGAAACGTGTTCCTGCTGATTGGCTTCATCAGGGCAAGGTAACCTTAGGAATAAGGAGCTGCTCAGAAGACGAAATAGATAATAGGGGTACACAAAGAGGATCGAGGACCAATTTATGTCTTCAACACTAGGACCTCCCATAAGCATAAGCCAGTCAGCAGAAATACCATCACCATCTTCGTTCATTTCCTTCTGCTACTTGTAGATTCACCGGATATACCTTTTCAACATTTTTTTTTATGCTGAGAATGCTCTCAACCTAAACTCAAATTGTAACGACTACTTCTGCTACTTGCAGTTTATTTTGATATACCGTCTGAAGATCTAACTCGAGTTCGAACTGCAGTTATATTCTCATTTTAAAAAATACATAGTAATAAAAAACCAAAATAATTCATCATTTTTATTGAGTTTCTTTCACCCAAATGACATATAAATTTACATATATCTACTATGGGTTTTTTTTAATCCAGTAAATTAAATGAGAGTTTATTTTTTCGATGATAATTCGAAGTATTTTAGTTCCTACCTGTAGTAGAATTTTCACTTCATTTCAACATTACTTGAAGGGATTTATGAAGTTTAATATTTTTTTCGTCGCAACATTCAAACTTCAACCACCAAATAATTCAAAGTCCTTACATACTAACCATACTTCTTCTCGTAACCAAAATCTCAACTCAACTCCCCAAGAGGGTAACTATTTTGGTTATTCTCGAATCCCCTAAAGACTAATTCATGACGTCAAGGATCATAACCAAAGCCGCTTGAATGAAATTGGTGTTCATTTAAGAATAATGTCCTTGAGCAACTAATTATTCCTGGTTATTCGCTCGAAATTCAATCATGAAAACATCGTATCTAGTTCCTTCTGATGAACGAGGGCAGGAAATAAAATGTAATATGCAACGATTTAATTTTGCTTTCAAGTTAACGCATTAGATGAATAACACTCTCATGAAAACTTGCATATATTGATTTTTGATGAACTGAAATCATATTTCATAAAAAATTGTGAATGCTTAAAAAGTAGCATGGTCGTTAGTAATTCCAGCAGATGACTGATGGAGATTACGCTCTCGCCTCGGGCTTCTCAGTGAAAAAGCGCATCGTTAACCCTCATTGAGCGATTCGCGGCTCCAAATGGCAGCAGTCCAAATTGAAACATAACCATTAATCAAGTTGACATCTTATTACTACCACATTACGTCGGTCACTTGGCCCTAACAAGCTGAACGGCAGGAATCGTGACTGACGAACAATTGCTAATTGTCACTTGTCAGCCTTGACGTTCGCCCGGCGAACAACAGTCGGAGTTACCACATATGAAAAGAACTCTCACTTTAGCTTCATTGACCAAAAGGGTGAATGCCCATTTGTGTTATTTTCCAAACAAATGGTGCCATACTTCCACCTTTGAAAAAGCCATCTACTAAAACACTTTTTTTACTCAAGTGATCTTCAAACAGTTTCTGCTATTTATATTCTACAGATTGATCATTTTGTTCATAAAAATGTCACTGACGTGAGATCAGCATCGTTTGCGCACTTGTTCCACAATTTTTTCCTTAATCCTTCATTGAGACTAAACTGTGCAATAATAGAGGGATTCTTTATTAACATTATCAACTTGTTAATTGAAACAAACATAAAGTATTGAAGGAAGCAACACTTGAAGCCTCTAATTGAGTATTGATCAATGAATTTCAGAATAAGAATTATTCCTTCTAGCAATTTCAAGAAAATAAATTCAAAACTGTCTATGAATTCAGATAACACGGAAGAAAATACTAATGAAAACCTTGCCTTAAAATAATAAGGTGCTTTTCTTTACATATAGTGTTATGTTTCGTTATATCTTTAACCATGCAATGTATACAGTCAGGGTTATCCACTAACTCAAGTTGCTATCGCCATGGTTATCCATACCAACTCGGATAACAACTTTCGATAGCCACTGCTACCCTTTTGTATTCTCAAATTAACCGTTAACAACTGTTGTTATCATAACAACTTTTTGTGAAGTTAGTCATGGCAACACTGCAAAATAGTTCAAATGTCCGTTGTCTCGATTCAACCATAGACAAATGATATAGCATAAGCAAATACATATCCGTCAAACTCACGAGAAATGACCGTTGTGAAAAAATTTCATTTATTTTCGGTGAAGCACATATAAGAGAGAGGTTTAAGCTTTTTATTTTCGGTGAAGCTGTACTATAACTAAATGAACTTTTTTTGTATCTCACCAATTGAGATTAATTTTTAACAGAAAGAAAAAGGCTGGTTTACTGGCGCATTTACCCTACAATCCTCTATATTAACACCTTTGTATTTCCTGATTCATTAAAAAGTTAATTTGTACTAAAAATGCCACTCTTATTCGATTTAAACTTCTAATTTTTCACATGAATGAAAAAACCGTAAACAAACAGTAGCCGACAAAAGTGGTTATCGATAGCAACACTTATGAAGCAGTTGCCAGTAGACTACTCGGGATAGCCACTAATTGTTATGCATAGCAACTTTCATAACCACTTTCTTGAACATTGAATACCGATTTCGCGCTTAGCTACTGACCTTGAAGATAACCACGATTTTCGGTGGCTATTCATAGCACTTAATTTACTGGATAGCCCTGAAAGTAATCCCCACTTTCCATTCGCGAAATTGGCCAACAATATTTCAATGAAACACATTACGACTCTACGATCTGACGGAAGCCAGCTATGAAATTTGGCCATTCGACATGATCGTTTGGCAAGGTAAGCACTCTATGTTATGTCATACGTAAAAATTTATATTTATATAATTGAGATTAGTGAAAAATAGGCGGTGAACAGAGATATTGAATAAACCTCAACGGTTAGACCCAGGTGATCCATCCTCCTTTATTGCGGGTGTAAAATGACGGTGAAGAGCGGAAGGCAAGAAAAAACCGCTTTACGATGAAAACAGCAACGCTGATATATATTCATATATGAGACATGAGTGATGACATAATAGGTAAATTAGAACATACAATATATATATATATATATATATTTTTTTAATTTTGGCTTACAATATTTAGTTAGCAAACAATAAAGCATATAGATCAGAGGTTAGTGACGGGGTGTCATTCAATTCGGCGTATGACATACAAACCTAGGGAAAAAATCCCAGTAAAAAAACCCTGAGTGTGAAAGTACAAAAATAAGCTGAAATATATTTGAGGGATTTCTTTCTTCAAGAGTGGTCGTCTTCTATTGATAGAGACAGAGACTTCTTCAAGTTGCCCACACCGACTCTGGAAATAAAAAGACAAAAGCAAAAAAAGAGCTGAAAAACAAAAAATACGTATCATATTCGTTTGAAATTTATAGCCAATTTCAAGAAAGAATCGGAAACAGCATCTTGAAATTTATATATGAGACAACTATTGATGAGATAAGGTATTGTTTCTTCTGCTTCTCCATATTCACAACTTGCGCTTGGAACTGAATTCCATCTGAAAAGCATGCTATTGGTACGACCATGACCTGTGCTCAAACGATTAAGAACTGTCCAAATTTTTCTTAGAAGATCAAAACCAGGAATTTTTCAGAAGGATCAGAAACGGGATAGGTACTTATTGAATATTTCGTAAGAGTTCCACTCAGTCTTCCATAATTCTTTATCGCTTATGTTCATATTGAAGAACGTATTATGCCATAATGGTTTACGTGACTTCAATCTGGGAATTCTACTTCGTGGAATATATGAAATAATCGGGAATCAATTGGGAAAAGAATGATATTTGTTCCAAGAATTCAGAGCTTCACTCTGTCTGCGAATATGGGAAGGGACAATGTTAGGCAAAACTGGTAACCAATGTATTCAATTGTGCATCGATTTTTTGTATATGTGCACTATTAAACCAAACAGGGCAACAATACCCAGCTGCAGAAAAGACTACGGCTAGAGATGTTGTGCGAAAAGTGGAAACATCAGCACCCCAAGATGCTCCAACTAATTTCTGAAGAATATTATTCCTAGTTTTCAGTTTTATGCTCAGATCAATTAAATGAGCCTTGTGTTTGAGAGATGAATCTAATTTAACTCCTAAGTATTTTGGATAGAAATTATGTTCGATAGGAGAATCATTGAAAGTTACAGCTAATTTCCTATATTTTTCATGATTATTCAGATGGAAAGAAGATACCTCTGTTTTGTTGGGATTTGGACATAATCGCCAATCAATAAAATAATTCTTTAAAATTTCCAAATCAGATGACAGTATGTTTTCCAGAGTATGGAAATCCGAATCTTGGTAAGCAATAGCAATGTCGTCGGTATAAACACATTTCTGAGATGATGTCGTGGGTAAATTACTACAGATATAAATTGTAGTAAAGGAGCTAGAACTGATCCTTGAGGAAGAACATTTTTCAATGTTTTGAAATTGCTACTCATATTGTCAATAAAAACACGAATCCTTCTATCAGATAACATATTTTCTAATAATCGTACCATTTTCCCACACTTCAGATGAGATTAAAAATTAATCCATCTTTCCACACAGTGTCATATGCCGAAGATACATCAATGAAAGCATGTTGGAATTTCTCTACTATTGGATGTACAAAGGAGAAAATCTATGAGCCCTGTATGTCAATTTTGCTTACTGGAGATCCATCGTGGGGACAGGTGCTTTCGAGTTACAAGTAGTAGGTATTCCGAAACCGCTGCAACCCCAGGATCTCCATTGCAGAGGCTTATGTCTTTGTCCTTGATTAATTTATGTTATTCCAAAGCGACAACATCCTCCACTCCTATATAATGTGTATTGACGTTGTTATCGTTATTAAACATAAAAAGAAGTAGGTACTTGTGATCACATAGCATAATAATAATTATTATTATCCCCCCAGGGGATCCGGTTCTGCGGGTTTGGGTGTGGCAATCCCGGGGCCCTACCTGGTTACCTCACCTAAAGAGGCGTGTGATAAAGAGGCAATTATGAGTATAAATGACTAATAGAGCAGCCTCGGAAACCTCGTTGGTCAGTCGAGGTAAAACAGAGTCTATGGGAAGTTGCGGTGCTGGGCAGCCTATAGTAGAGCAACAGCAACTCGGGACAAGTGGTGGAAATAGCAGCGCCACATCTCGTGAAAGTACTGCTTACTTAATGATGAACTAGATGACGGAAACAAACCCCGGTATCTGTTCATCAAGAGAGTTGATGGTTCTGACTTCTCTGAAGTAAGCCCGTTTAAAATTCAGAAAGCTCTTATAGCCTGTGGCCCATAAAGTGAAAAGAAGGTGTAAAAAAACTCAATGTAGGACTTCTCGTTGAAACCATTTCTTCGAGACAATCATCAATGTTGTGTTAAATTAAGAGATTTGGAGAATTTGAAGTTGAAATAAGTGATCACATACAACTAAATATATTGCAGAGAACTATTAAACTGCACCATCGATGAGATTAAGGAAGAGTTAGCAGATAAGGGAGTCATCGATGTCAAAGACTAAAAACTAAGAAGAATGAAATGCTTATGGACTCGCCTGGACACATTTTGACAGTCATTTCGTCTATTCTCCCAAATAGAATTGATATAGCCATTCACAAAAGGTTGAAAGTCGACCATATATTCCTCCTCCTATGAAAAGTTTCAGATGTCATAAATTTGGCTTTAAAGTGTAGCAATGATGAAGTTTGTGTATGTGGTAAATCGAAGCAAGCTGATTCACAATGTATTGAACCCAGAACTAACGAAAACTGAGCTCTATTCCACTATTTCGTTCATGTAGTTCAGATTCGAATACCCAAGTGGCAACACAACCAACAGAGAAGCTACTAAAGTAGATACATTCATAACTCCGACTATTCCTCAATTGAAACTAAATACATCGAACCAATACATAAAAAGAAAAAGTAGATTAAGGTCTCCCCTGCTAATGATAACGACGAATCAGATACAAGTCAGAATTGTGAAAACATGAATAGACAGTTGAAAAAAACAAAAAGACAAACAAGAAGTAGAATAAAAATCTCCATCCTGTCAGGGATGAAGAAATATCCTTAGGAAACAAATCAATATAATAAACATTGGTTCGAAATATTGTAAAATTAACAAAATATTCTTCTTCAATAAATATGAAAAAATGTGTTATAATTACACTGAAACCTTATAAACAATATTTATCCATTTACTCTCTCGAAATGGCTCTACACAATATAATACAGTGGAACTGTAAAGGATAAAGAATTCAGCTCGGACTGGGATTCATACCAAACCGAAGCAAAAATATCTGTCAGATGAGAATACCAACGAAATGGTACAAAATATCACAAATGAGTTGATGCAAGTGGCAGAGAAACTTATTTCAAAAACAATTATGACCCGAGCAAAACACGTACCATGGTGGAATGATGAAGGAAAAGAAGAAATCTCTAATGATATTAAAAAAACCAACCCAGAACCTGATAAATTTCAAACAAAAAAATTAGAAAGCACTGACGTGAGGTCAGATTGCTTTGGCGCTCTTGTTGAGCTACTTATGAGTTAATATTCAAACCATAACAAATCTATAACCACTCTGATCAGGTGAACAATAGTCTTTTTCCCGTACTATGGGACAAAGTGATGCAAAATGAACGCCTAATGAATGAACAAACCTATATCTCAAATTAAAAATAACTATTCATAATTTTCCCCAAGTTTTGTTCGAAGCTATAATTCCCTATTCCCAAAACTTACGTCAGTGCTTTTCTGAATTTTGACAACGTATATTGTTTCAGCCATCGAGATTGAATTCTATCTATATGATTTCCCGTTATGATAAATTTTGATTAATATTACGCCAACTGACCCCGATTAATGAGCCCGGCATTTGTCAATCGAATATCGATCTGTGATGGCCATCGTTCAAAGAATCATCGGGACGTATGTCATTTCTCTTTTCTCTTGAGTGAATGAAAAAATCATCATATCTTTAGATGGAAAAGAGCTACGGCAATGAAATTTGAGGATAAGTAAGATATCAATCACCTCAATATTAGGTGTACAAATAAGTTTCCGCGGTTTGTCAAAAGATGGCCCCACCAGAAGGTTATGGAGAAATTGTCAGATGTAAAACGTAATATCCCAAGTTTAGTCATCTGGCAACACCATAACCTTAAAGTACTAGTGATTCCGTATCAGCATCACGTAATTTTTTCGTGCAAAATGTCAAGTTTTATTCCGAATAAGCATCATTTGCGGGAACTTTTGAATTACTTCTTTAATGTGAAAAAATCTGCAGCTGAGGCGCATCGATTGCTTCTAGAAGCATATGGTGAAGCTGCTTTAAGTGAGAGAAGTTGTCAGGAATGGTTTCGAAAGTTTAAGAACGGTGAGTTTGACGTTAAAGACAAAGAACGCAGTGGAAGGCCGAAAGTGTACGAAGACATGGAATTAGAAGCACTATTGGAGGAAGATTCGTCCCAAACGCAAGAAGAACTTGCACTTACTCTACAAGTGACTCAACAAGCACTTTCACATCGTTTAAAATCGTTAGGAATGATTCAAAAACAAGGAAATTGGGTTCAATATGAACTAAAGCCGAGAGACGTTGAACGCCGATTATGCAGTAGTGAAATGCTGCTTGCCAGGAATAAAAAAAAGAGTTTTTTGCATCGTATAGTCACTGGTGACGAAAATTGGATTCACTACGATAATCCAAAGAAGAGAAAGTCATGGGTTAAGCCCGGCGAACCATCAACATCGACAGCTAAGCCGAATATTCTTGAAAAAAACTCATGCTGTGTATTTGGTGGGATAAGCTTGGTGTCGTGTATTATGAATTGCTGAAACCAAGCGAAAACATTCCTGGAGCTCTCTACCGAACACAATTGAGGAGATTGAGTCAGGCTCTTAAGGAAAAACGCGCCCATTACTACTCCAGACACGACAAAATTATTCTTTTACACGATAATGCTCGTCCACATGTTGCGGCGCCGGT
>JARTUT010001522.1:0-31182 GCA_030674115.1 Micraspis discolor
TCGCGCGTAAATGGACTGGAAAATGCCGATTTTGAAACGCATATTTGAGGTGTTTTTCTTTGGATTCGTGAACCGTATGTGGTCTCTAGAGATTCGGAATCTCCTGTAGATTCTTAATCGAGCACTTCGAAGGCGCAAAAATCTTTCACCGCCCATATCGAGCGAAAAATTGATGCCCTATTTTCAAATTTGGAGCTCGCGTTCGGCTATCATCGGAATCGTATGAGAAATAATGACATTTTGCTTCATTTCACCGTAGAAATTGCCGAATTTCGAATGAAGAATTCGCGGCCTTATCTCGCTACTTGGATATGAAAATTGGTACCCAGAGATGGGGAATTTCCTCAAGTTTCATTCTCTACCGCCGAAAATAAGTTTTGAGGCTTGTATCGCCCGCACTGAGCGAAAGCATCATGGGTGATTTTGACGTTTCATGGGGCTGGCGAAACTAAAATTGCCGTTTTACTTACGAAATTTTAGCCTAGAAATAGGGGGCTCCGGAGTTCTAATGGGTTCTAAGGAAACCGGACGTCCTCGCTCTCGGAATATGTGGCGAGTCCGGGACGCTGGGCGTTTCGGCTTCGAGCCTATTTTTTTTCTGAGGCACTTTAGGCGATTTCGCGAAAATGACGTTTTTCGCGATTTTCTTCGAAAATTTCGGGCACTTTAAGAGCGCCCAGGGGTGGTTGCGGGGTCGCTTCTCCTAGAACAGGATACGCCTTTTCGATCTGTTTTAAGATTCCTCTCGAGCGGCCCTGCGGGCTGCAAGGAAAGCTACGCTTTCCGGTCCCTGACGGGACCACCTGTCAAAATTTTCTCTGGTCCCCGATCTTATTACTTTATTATATAGACTAGTAAGCGGGTAGATCAATAGGCCCGTAGATCCATAGGCCAGTAGTTCAATAGGCCAGCAGTTCAATAGGCCAGTAGTTCAATTGGCCCATAGATCAATATAGACCATAGATCCATATAGACCATAGATCAATAGGGCCTATACATCAATGAAGCGCGCAGAAACACGAAACACGTCAAATTACCCGTTGAAAGCGAAAAAGCTAGAAAGAACTGGAAAAAACACGGAGAAACGCGAAAAACACGAAGGAATCCGAAGAAACACGAAAGAAACCGAAGTTATACGAAAGAAACCGAAATTAAACGAAAGAACACCAAGTAACACTAAAAATCTAAAGGAACCTGAAAAAACCTGAAACACAAAAGTACTTGTAAATTGCACACCCTGTATATCTCCCGACCGTAAACTTATTGTAAATTGCACACCCTGTATGACATTTTATCGAAATCCGCTCCCATTCGCGAGAAAACTTGAAGGAAAATGCATATGAGACACTCAGTATACAATTGATTAGCAGTGAAAAACCAAAAGAATATCGTTGTAACTCCATCTATTCGAGTTCAGTAATTACCACGAAGGAAGTATCAAAATTATTCTATGGAGCTCCTATGTAACACCCCGTATATGTTTCGAAGATAATTTTTCCGTAAAAAAACCCGAAGGAACACAAAAACTTGAAAACTTGAGAGCGCGCAAAAACAGAAGAACTTGTAAAGTGCTCACCCGTATATCACCCGATCGCAAATTCATTGTAAATCGCACACCCTGTATGACATTTTACCGAAATTAGCTTTACACGTGAAAACATGATGGAAAATGCATATGGGACACCCAGTATATAATTGATTTGCAGTGGGTGCTTTCATCATAAGAAACAAACCGAAAGAATATCGTTTCAACTCTATCGTTTCAAGTTCGGTGCATTCCACGAAGAAAGAACCCGACGAAACCCGGAAAACTTGAAAGAACCCGAAGTACCACGAATAAACGAAAATATCCAAAGGAACCGAAAAACCCCGAAGGAGCACAAAATCACCGAAAGCGCGCAAAAAACTCGAAGGAAAGCTTAAAACCCCGAGGGAGCACAAAAAACCGAAAGCGTGCAAAAATAATGAAAGAACTTTTAAATTGCACACCCTGTATATCAATCGATCGCGAAATCATTGTTAATGGCACACCCTGTATGGGATTTCATTGAATTAAGCTCCCTTACGCGGAAAAGCACAAAAGCTGGAGAAAAACTCTGGTGAATGTCAGTGCTACTCAGATCTGACACCCTGTATTTGAATCGAATATATTTTATCGAATTAAGATCCAAAACTCCCGAAACAACACAAAAACTCGAATTTGCGCAAAAAAATCAAATTAACTTGTAAATTGCACACCCCGTATATCACCCGACCGCAAAACTTATTGTAAATTGCGCACCCTGTATGACATTTTATCGAAATCCGCTCCCATTCGCGAGAAAACTTGAAGGAGAATGCATATGAAACACTCAGTATACAATTGATTAGCAGTGAAAAAAAAACAAAAAGAATATCGTTGTAACTCCATCTATTCGAGTTCAGTAATTACCACGAAGGAAGTATCAAAATTATTCTATGGAGCTCCTATGTAACACCCCGTATATGTTTCGAAGATAATTTTTCCGTAAAAACCCGAAGGAACACAAAAACTTGAAAAAACTTGAGAGCGCGCAAAAAACAGAAGAACTTGTAAAGTGCTCACCCTGTATATCACCCGATCGCAAATTCATTGTAAATCGCACACCCTGTATGACATTTGACCGAAATTAGCTTTCACACGTGAAAAACATGATGAAAAATGCATATGGGACACCCAGTATATAATTGATTTGCAGTGGGTGCTTTCATCATAAGAAACAAACCGAAAGAATATCGTTTTAACTCTATCGTTTCAAGTTCGGTGCATTCCACGAAGAAAGAACCCGACGAAACACGGAAAAACTTGAAAGAACCCGAAGTACCACGAATAAACGAAAAATATCCAAAGGAACCGAAAAACCCCGAAGGAGCACAAAATCACCGAAAGCGCGCAAAAAAACTCGAAGGAAAGCTTAAAACCCCGAGGAGCACAAAAACCGAAAGCGTGCAAAAATAATGAAAGAACTTTTAAATTGCACACCCTGTATATCAATCGATCGCGAAATCATTGTTAATGGCACACCCTGTATGGGATTTCATTGAATTAAGCTCCCTTACGCGGAAAAGCACAAAAGCTGGAGAAAAACTCTGGTGAATGTCAGCGCTACTCAGATCTGACACCCTGTATTTGAATCGAATATATTTTATCGAATTAAGATCCAAAACTCCCGAAACAACACAAAAACTCGAATTTGCGCAAAAAATCAAATTAACTTGTAAATTACACACCCCGTATATCACCCGATCGCAAATTCATTGTGAATCGCACACCCTGTATGACATTATACCGAAATCAGCTCCCATTCGCGAGAGAACTTGAAGAAAATGCATATGGGACACCCTGTATATAATTGATTCGCAGTGGGTGCTTTCTTCATAAAAACAAACCGAAAGAATATCGTTTATAACTCTATCGTTTCGAGTTCAGTGCATTCCACCAAGAAAGAAACCGACCAAATACGAAAAACGCGGAAAACATGATAGAACCCTAAGTAACACGAAATCTCTCGAAGAAAGAATCTGGTGAAAATCAGTGCTTTCCATAAGCACAGCCTGTATAGCGATTTTTTCGAGATAGCACAGCCTGTATAGCGATTCATCGCGATCTGTGTGCATTCTTCAAGGACGAAAATGAATAAGCGCGAAAATAGAGCCTGAAATGACGATTTTCAAACGCATATTTGAGATGTTTTTCTTGAGAGTCGAAGGATGAGTGGTATCTAGAGATTCGTAATCTCCTGTAGATTCTTATCCGAGTGCTTGAAAACGCAAATAATCTTTCACCGCCCATATCGAGCGAAAAATTGATGCCGTATTTTCAAATTTGGAGCTCGCGTTCGGCTATCATCGGAATCGTATGATAAAATATGACACTTCTCCTCGAATTATCGAGAAAATTGCCGAATTTGGAATGAATATTCGCGGCCTTATCTCGCTACTTGGATATGAAGATTGGTACCCAGAGATGGGAAATTTCACGTAGATTCGTTTTCACCGATCGCGGGCGATTTATATCGTTTTCGACCGGCACGGAGGGAAAACGTAGGTGTGGTTTTTGACGTTTCAGGAAGTCGCGAGTCTAAAAATTGCCGTTTTATATGCATAATTTTCGTATAGATTCCGGGGCTCCGCGGCTGAGCTCGTAGCCACGTATGGGGACGTTCTTCGTCCAGAAAAAGCGACCCCCTCCCCGCGAGATGCTCCGGCTTCATAGGAGTACTTTCTACCGTTTTTCGCCTCTGGGCGATTTCGCGAAAATGACCGATTTCGCGATTTTCGTTTGAAAATTTCGGGCACTTTAAGAGCGCCCGGGGCGGGTTTCGGGGTCGCTTCTCCTAGAAGAGGATACGCCTTTCGATCTGTTTTAAGATTGCCCCGGGTTCGGCCCTGTGGTTCTCACGCTCGGCTACGCCTCGCGGGTCCCTGACGGGACCAATTTTGATTTTTTTCTCTGGTTCCCGATCTTATCACTATTATTATATTGACTAGTAAGCGGGTAGATCAACAGGCCCGTAGATCCATAGGCCAGTAGTTCAATAGGCCAGTAGTTCAATAGGCCAGTAGTTCAATTGGCCCATGGATCAATATAGACCATAGATTGATATAGACCATAGATCAATAGGGCCCATACATCAATGAAGAGCGCAGAAACACGAAACACGTCAAAATACCCGTTGAAAGCGAAAAACTTGAAAGAACTGGAAAAAATACGAAGAAACGCGAAAAAACACGAAAGAATCCGAATAAACACGAAAGAAACCGAAGTTACACGAAAGAAACCTAAATTACACGAAACAACGCGAGAAAACACGAAAGAACACCAAGTAACACAAAAAAATCTAAAGGAACCTGAAAAAACCTGAAACACAAAAAGTACTTGTAAATTGCACACCCCGTATATCACCTGATCGCAAATTCATTGTAAATCGCACACCCTGTATGACATTATACCGAAATCAGCTCCCATTTGCTAGAAAACTTGAAGAAAAATGCATATGGGACAACCCTGTATATAATTAATTCGCAGTGGGTGCTTTCATCATAAAAACAAACCGAAAGAATATCGTTTATAACTCTATCGTTTCAAGTTCAGTGCATTTCACAAAGAAAGAACCTGACCAAATACGAAAAACGCGAAAAAACATGATAGAACCCAAAGTAACACGAAAGAACAAAAATCCAAAGGAAATCAAAAACCCCAAAGGAGCACAAAATCAACGAAAGCGCGCAAAAACTCGAAGGAAAGCTTAAAACCCCGAGGGAGCACACAAAAAACCGAAAGCGTGCAAAAAATAATGTAAAAACTTTTAAATTGCACGCCCTGTATATCAATCGATCGCGAAATCATTGTTAATGGCACACCCTGTATGAGATTTCATTGAATTTAGCTCCCTTACGCGGAAAAGCACGAAAGCTAGAGAAAAACTCTGGTGAATGTCAGCGCTACTCAGATCTGACACCCTGTATATGAATCGAAAATATTTTATCGAATTAAGATCCCGTAAGTCGAACAGCCGAAATAACTCGATGGAAAGTATTTGTTAATAATAGATTACGCACATGGAACACCCTGTATACAATTGAATCACATTGGGTGCTTTTTCCAATAAAAACCAAAGTAATATCCTTTCAATTCGATCAATTCGCAATCGGTGAATTTCACAAAGATAAAATAAAAATTATTCGATAATGGTCCGAAGATGTAATCGGGAACTTGGAATTTCGTGAACTGAGTAGATCCGATCGTCGATCGGAAGTTTTGTGTTTCCAACTATTTATTCAGTGATTCTATACAATTGCCTCAAGGTCTATGATTTCAAGACGATTGAATCGCGAAACCCGTTCGGGTTTCTCCGTGGGAAAATTGTGACAGAATGAAATGAATGAATTCAAAACGGAAAATCTCGGTCTATCCGTGATTTCTGGAGGCCGTTTGAACTGAATTAAAAGAAGGGTTACACTTTATGTAAGGAAAATCCTACCTGCTTGAAGGTTCTTTTGAGAATATCCGTTGTTTACATGTATGTAACGCATATGCGTTCATTCTTGAGAGATAACTGAAATGAATCGATACGCTTGATTGATTTATCTTTGATTTATAATCGAATAAATACCTGAGAACCTCTCTTTAAACCAATTTCGAGCTAATTTTTCAACTCCAGATCGTCTTTACATAATATCGTCGTATTGACATCGATTGTATTATTTTTTGATATTCCTTCATGTTATTTACTGAAAATAAAGGAATAAATCGTTATGAGACACGAATATAATGCATAATATTACCTATAACGGTCCAATTCCACCAATTTTATACTTGAAATGATCTATTCCTCGTTCGTCGTTTGACGTTTTATGATAACTGACCGGGCTCGAACGAACATCGAAATATATCACTTCAAGATGGAAAAATGAATTAGCGCGAAAATGGACTGGAAAATGACGATTTTCAAACGCTTATTTGAGGTGTTTTTCTTTCGATTCGTGAACCGCAGGTGCTGTCTAGAGATTCGTAATCTCCTGTAGATTCTTATTCCAGTGCTTGCAAGGCGCTAACAATCTTCCACCACCCATATCGAGCGAAAAATTGATGCCGGATTTTCAAATTTGCAGCTCGCGTTCGGCTATCATCGGAATCGTATGAGAAATTATGACACTTGAACTCGAATTTTCGAGAAAATTGCCGAATTTGGAATGAAGAATTCGCGTCCTTGACTCGCTACTTGGATGTGAAAATTGGTACCCAGAGATGGGAAATTTCACGTAGATTCGTTTTCTACCGATCGCGGGGCGATTTATATCGTTTTCGACCGGCACGGAGGGAAAACGTAGGTGTGGTTTTTGACGTTTCAGGGAAGTCGCGAGTCTAAAAATTGCCGTTTTATATGCATAATTTTCGTATAGATTTCGAGGGGCTCCGCGGCTGAGCTCGTAGCCACGCATGGGGACGTTCCTCGTCCAGAAAAAGCGACCCCTCCCCGCGAGATGCTCCGGCTTCATAGGAGCATTTTCGCCCGTTTTTCGCCTTTTGGGCGATTTCGCGAAATGGCCGATTTCGCGATTTTCGTTTGAAAATTTCGGGCACTTTAAGAGCGCCCGGGGTTTTTCTTGGTCGCTTCTCCTAGAGGAGGATACGCCTTTTCGATCTGTTTTAAGATTCTCTCGAGCGGCCCTGTGGCTGCTCTGGAAAGCTACGCTTTCCGGGTTCCTGACGGGACCAATTTTAATTTTTTTCTCTGGTCCCCGATCTTATCACTATATTATTTAGGTGAACATTTATTCATTAATTTTTAGCTTACATTTTCTTTAAGAAAACCATGTAACATGTGTATTTAGAAAAAGATTTAGCAGGGTTCAAGGTATCACAGTACCATAAAAGTTACGTGCTGAAAAATTTGTTTCTGTAACGAATCTTGGACATAATTCATAAGGCTAGATAATACAATTATAACTATACTACTGCAAGATGAATCCTAGTGTAATTTTCTATTTTCTCAATAAAAGCATTGAAGTAATTTTTTAAATTTGAAGTGTCTCAATGAATTGATTCAGTTTATAAATGTTATTGATCGTAATTTACAAAATATAGAGAACCATTACTTGAATACAGTAATTTAAATAGAATTATTATGAAAGTTGCAACGCAGTAATCCTTAGCAATATATTTCACATGGTTTTTGGTTTAATTTTTCTACAAAGAACAATCTATTATGAAATGGAGCATAAAACCTGAAATAACCAATAATTTCAAACAATTTTGCTGAAATGTAGTAACGAATCCTTGGTAACTTTATCAAAAGTATCGAGTAGCTGTCATCGAAGGAATTTTGAGACTATAAAGTCTCTCTCTAGTCGAATGGGGAGATATCTCATAAACTTATGTATATTACTTGTAAAAGAGAACAAAGAGCAACGATTAGAAGCTCCAGTTTGTTTTTCATTCAAATAGCTTGAATAGGTGCACACCAATACCTTTGAGCTTTCTTCGATAAGCAACGTTAAGCAAAATTCCAACCTGGAAAATTGTTTACAACATACAAATTAAACATTGATATCCTTTCAAATCAAGGTATTAGAAGCTGAAAATAAGGAAAATAAATCATTATGAAAACCAAATAAATATTATATTACCGCAAACGATTCATTTTTCAAGAGCTGAAATTGAAATGATCATTCCTCTCAAATACATTGTGTTTTATGAATTCTGAAAGAGAAAGGAAAGTTTAGAAGTGGTGTTATTTTAGGATTGGATACCTTCTTACCTGATTTGTGGAGATATATCCTTATTTTTTGAAGTATAATGCATCATACATGCATTTGTTTACATTATTTGTTACAACCAAATATGATCGATCATTTCATTAATTGAGGAAAATCCTCCCTGTGAAAAAGGAAAGATACCTTGAATGAAAAATGACATTGTAGATTCTTTTATCTTCAATTTATAAGCATATAAATACCTTGAAGCCTCTGTTGAGTAATTATAACCCAAAATTTTAACCTCGGATGTTGTTCTGGCAATCCAAATCGATTACATTGATGATAATTCTCAGAGGGATTTATTATTGACCGGAAATAAAGGAAATAAATCATTATGAAAGCCAAATGTACATAATATTACCATTAACGGTCCGTTTCGATCGAATTTCTACGTGAAAAACCTAATGTCTCAAGTCCGATGAATCAGTCTTTATAACAGCACGGAATCACATGACGTAAATAAACAAAGTACCTACCTGGAAAGAATGCGCAGCGATAAGTAGACCCATTACACTCTCGTTATTATTTCGGTGTAGAAAGGAGAAAAAATTTAAATATCGAATTGGGAATCTTGAAAATCTTGACGATTATGCATATTTAGTGTCGAACATTAGAAATAAAAATATTTTTGATACGGAATTTGACGTTTCTTGGAGGAAGTTATTTTAGTCTAGAAACCGGAAGTCGTTGCTCCATTTCGAAGACTCGATCGATCAAATCAATGATTGTTTATGTTGTTTTGTTCATAATCGAAAGGATGAAATTAAAAATCGACGGTTAGGAGTTATGGAATAATTTATCGAATAATTTAGCGTCATAAATATTACGCCGGAGATGGAAATTGAGCAAAAGCGTCAGATTATGAATTTTTAGCCTGGAACCCGGCGTACTGTCAGAGTCAAATTCGAGGCTTTAAGAATTTCGGATTCGCAGTTATCGTGAAAGTTTGATAATTTTAAACTAAGTGGACGTCATTTCGATTTGTGTAATAGATTTCTAAATGATGTCGCCTAAGTGTTGAAGCGAAATTCGGAAGAAATTCGAACGTGACGGTTTCTGAATTTGATGGATTTGAGCCAAGTCGATTCTGTGATCTGTGGAAATGTTGTATAGACGTCAAAATTGCCAATTTTCAAACGGCTTTTTCTACAATTTCCAGTTGGAATCCGGGGAAAAAGGTAGGCCTATACTTTGTGAGGATTCTTCGGGAACGGTTTTTCGTTCGCGGCGCCCCGCGATTCCCCGCGGTTTATGCAAACACTTCGTCCAAGTAAGCCCCCGTTTTACCTCAATTTCAAAATTGCCAATTTTCAAACGACGTTTTCTACAATTTCCAGTTCGAATCCGAGAAAAGAATAGGCCTATACTTTGTGAGGATTCTTCGGGAACGGTCTTACGTTCGCGGCGTCCTGAATGGAACCGCCGTTTATGCAAACACTTCGTCCAAGTAAACCCCCTTTACCCCAATTTAACACTCTATGACTCTTATCATTTTAGTATATAGTACTAGTAAGCCAGTAGATCAATAGGCCAGTAGATCTATGGGCCAATAGATCCATAAGCCAGTAGTTGAATAGGCCCATAGATCAATATAGACCATAGATCAATATAGACCATAGATCAATAATGCTCATACATCAGTGAAGCGCGCAGAAACACGAAACACGTCAAAAACCCGTTGAAAGCGAAAAATATGAAAGAACTGGAAAAACACGGAAGAATCCGAAGAAACATGAAAAACCGAAGTTACACGAAAGAAACCGAAATTACTCGAAACAACGCGAGAACACACGAAAGAACCACAAGTAACACAAAAATTCAAAGGAACCTGAAAAACCCGAAAGAATACATATAACTTGAAAGCGCGCAAAAACTCGAAGTCACGCGACACACCCGGGAGAAACACAAAAAAACAGAAAGCGCGCAAAATAACAAATATACTTGTAAATTGCACACCTTGTATATCACCCGATCGTAAACTCAAAGCAAATTGCACACCCTGTATGACATTTTATCGAAATCAGCTCCCATCCGCGAGAAAATTTGAAGAAAAAAGCATATGAGACACTCAGTATGCAATTGATTAGTAGTGAAAAAAAATCCAAAAGAATATCCTTGTAACTCCATCTATTCGAGTTCAGTGGATACTACGAAGGAAGTATCAAAATTATTTGATGGAGATCCTATGTAACACCCTGTATATGAATCGAAAATAATTTTTTTCCATAAAAAAACCCAAAGGAACACAAAAAACTTGAGAGCGCGCAAAAAAACAAAAGTACTTGTAAATTGCACACCCCGTATCACCCGATCGCAAATTCATTGTAAATCGCACACCGTGTATGACATTTTACCGAAATTGGCATCCACATGTGAAAAAACATGAACACTTTAAGAAAAATGCATATGGGACACCAGGTATATAATTGATTCACAGTGGGTGCTTTTATCATAAAAATCAAACCGAAAAAATATCGTTTTAACTTTATCGTTTCAAGTTCAGTGCATTCCACGAAGAAAGAACCTGACCAAACATGAAAAAGAATAATAAAGCTCATTCAAATAGTACTTCCTTAGTGTTTTTAAAAACTTGTCTTCTGGTTGTGATATTTCTATATACATATATATGAACATTTATTCATTAATTTTTAGCTTACATTTTCTTTTAAGAAAACCATGTAACATCTGTATTTAGAAAAAGATTTAGCAGGGTTCAAGGTATCACAGTACCATAAGTTACGTGCTGAAAAATTTGTTTCTGTAACGAATGTTGGACATAATTCATAAGGCTAGATAATACAATTATAACTATACTACTGCAAGATGAATCCTAGTGTAATTTTCTATTTTCTCAATAAAAGCATTGAAGTAATTTTTAAATTTGAAGTGACCCCAATGAATTGATTCAGTTTATAAATGTTATTGATGGTAATTTACAAAATATAGAGAACCATTACTTGAATACAGTAATTTTAATAGAATTATTATGAAAGTTGCAACGCAGTAATCCTTAGCAATATATTTCACATGGTTTTTGGTTTAATTCTTCTCTACGAAGAACAATCTATTATGAAATGGAGCATAAAACCTGAAAATAACCAATAATTTCAAACAATCTTGCTGAAATGTATTAACGAATCCTTGGTAACTTTATCAAAAGTATCGAGTAGCTGTCATCGAAGGAATTTTGAGACTATAAAGTCTCTCTCTAGTCGAATGGGATATATCTCGTAAACTTATGTATATTACTTGTAAAAGAGAACAAAGAGCAACGATTAGAAGCTCCAGTTTGTTTTTCATTCAAATAGCTTGAATAGGTGCACACCAATACCTTTGAGCTTTCTTCGATAAGCAACGTTAAGCAAAATTCCAACCTGGAAAATTGTTTACAACATACAAATTAAACATTGATATCCTTTCAAATCAAGGTATTAGAAGCTGAAAATAAGGAAAATAAATCATTATGAAAACCAAATAAATATTATATTACCGCAAACGATTCATTTTTCAAGAGCTGAAATTGAAATGATCATTCCTCTCAAATACATTGTGTTTTATGAATTCTGAAAGAGAAAGAAAAGTTTAGAAGTGGTGTTATTTTAGGATTGATACCTTCTTACCTGATTTGTGGAGATATATCCTTATTTTTTTGAAGTATAATGCATCATACATGCATTTGTTTACATTATTTGTTACAACCAAATATGATCGATCATTTCATTAATTGAGGAAAATCCTCCTGTGAAAAAAGGAAAGATACCTTGAATGAAAAATGACATTGTAGATTCTTTTTATCTTCAATTTATAAGCATATAAATACCTTGAAGCCTCTGTTGAGCAATTATAACCCAAAATTTTAACCTCGGATGTTGTTCTGGCAATCCAAATCGATTACAATGATGATAATTCTGGGATTTATTATTGACTGGAAATAAAGGAAATAAATCATTATGAAAGCCAAATGTACATAATATTACCATTAACGGTCCGTTTCGATCGAATTTCTACGTGAAAAACCTAATGTCTCAAGTCCGATGAATCAGTCTTTATAACAGCACGGAATCACATGACGTAAATAAACAAAAAGGTATTTCAAGCGACGAACCAAGAGTAACCGGTTATCTTTGGTCTTTTGTGGTACATACCTTTTTGCATTCAAGCGGTTTGGGTTATAGATCCGTGACGTCATGAATTAACCTCAATTTGATCGAGAAATGTCAAATCACAATCCAAAATCGTAACCCTGCTCGAGAGCAGGGTTACGATTTTGGTTATTAGAGCAAGTAGGGTTAGATGTGTATAAACATGAAAATAGTAAACAATGCAAGGACTTTGAATTATTTGGAAGTTGAAAACTGATCTTGGTAGAACCGAAAGACTATTGAATATTTCACAGAGATAATTAACAATCCAAACTACAGCAACACGAATTCTATTTAATGAAATGGAAGTTCAACTCCAGGCAGGAACTAAGGCAATTTAAGATCAAATTAAAAATAATACGCTCTTCCTAAATTCACAGGTTCAAAAGAAACTTGAAGAAAGTGAGTAGATTGAAAGAACTCATCAAAAATGGGACCACAATACCCCTGATATCAAATAAGAAGAATGTAGAGTGTTTCAACATAATAAAAACAGAGCAATTATGAAATACAGTTCTTGAAAGAAGGAAATACTCAGGATCTAATATAATCATGTGCTTCTGAATAATGTTGCTGAAAATCATGTGGAAATCGTAAATTACAGATCAGTAATACAAATGGTCTGTCAACTGAAGGTGCGTTGAAATGAAACTTATAAATCCAATGATTTTCTTGAATTTTAACATTGAAGGAGGTAGGTATTTGATCACAACTTAAATTTTAGGAAAACTCAAAAATAAAATTGGAAGCAGAAACTGTACATTCAATGGAGAAAAATTTCATTTCTATAAATCACCTAGGTAAAAATTATTTGGAAAACATTAGAAGCATTGTAGAATGTACAGATTATGGTGCAGCTGCAAACATTGAATGCAGAGAGTACCTTAACCAGTCATCAACTGAAAGTACGTTGAAGTAACACAGAAAAACCATCTTTTTCTTATTGAATTTGTTATAAAGATAATATTCAATTCTATTTCAAATTTCAGGATAACTCTATAAGAGAAGAAATAAAAGGTTCAAAGAGAAAATGTCATTTGTGTGAAGCAATCTAGATTGATAATGATTTGAAAATTACAAGAAGAACCTGAAAATTATAGCCACAAGAAATCAATAAAAATCCATTGAGAATTCTGTTAATGAAACTATGAAAAGATAAATTTTCAGGTTGCTTCAAATTTATGTTATGTGTGCAATACTGAGAGTATCTGCAAAGCATCGTATCAATAGTTTGGGTGTTCTGAGAATGCACAATATGGTAGCAATTTTAAGGTAGATCATTAAATTGAAAGAAGAACCAGTAGAAGTGACCAAATAGCTCTATTTTTTTTAAATTGAATAAACTGAAATATACAAATTCAAAATATTGTTTGTTAAAACCATCATGAGATTTGTCATTGCTGTTCCTAAGGTTAAGAGTATAAGAAGTTCTTTCATTGCCTTTTGTGTTTGTTTCAAATTTTCATCAAGTATAATCTTGAAATAATGCAAAATAGATTTAATTTCTAACTCTCGAAAAAAATTTGTCATTGACTTCAAAATTAAAACATTCCTCTTTGACTTAATTTTCTTCCCTTTACTAGCTGTTAATATTGATATTTTTCATTTTAATCATTTCTTGTCATTTTCTTCATTCCTAGTTACTCACAAAATAATTTTTTTATGATCATTTTTTTTACATGTATAGATATTATATGATTCTAATTTGGTATTTATTCCTTGTTAAATTTATTGTAGTTTCAGTAATTCCATTATAAGGATATATTGGCTAATAAAAATTGCTTATAAAAATGTCTTTTTGTTTATAATAAGCTTCGGGAATGGGCTTTTTATCTGAATCAGATAAATGCTCAGATAACGTGTTATGCAGATAACCTATGAGCATAAATAAACGCGAATCAAAAGAATGACAGCACGGATAAACAAACCCGGAGCATTCAAGCGATAATTTCTGGTTATAGCGCAGCGATAAGTAGACCCATTACACTCTCGTTATTATTTCGGTGTAGAAAGGAGAAAAATTTAAAAATCGTATTGGGAATCTTGAAAATCTTGACGATTATCCATATTTAGTGTCGAACATTAGAAATAAAAATATTTTTGATACGGAATTTGACGTTTCTTGGAGGATGTTATTTTAGTCTAGAAACCGGAAGTCGTTGCTCCATTTCGAAGACTCGATCGATCAAATCAATGATTGTTTATGTTGTTTTGTTCATAATCGAAAGGATGAAATTGAAAATCGACGGTTAGGAGTTATGGAATAATTTATCGAATAATTTAGCGTCATAAATATTACGCCGGAGATGGAAATTGAGCAAAAGCGTCAGATTATGAATTTTTTAGCCTGGAACCCGGCGTACTGTCAGAGTCAAATTCGAGGCTGTACGAATTTCGGATTCGCAGTTATCGTGAAAGTTTGATAATTTTAAACTAAGTGGACGTCATTTCGATTTGTGTAATAGATTTCTAAACGATGTCGAGTAAGTGTTTGTGTGAAATTCGGAAGAAATTCGAACGTGACGGTTTCGAATTTGATGGATTTGTGTCAGTGTCGATTCTGTGATCTGTGGAAATCGTATAGACGTCAAAATTGCCAATTTTCAAACGGCGTTTTCTACAATTTCCAGTTGGAATCCGGGAAAAAGGTAGGCCTATACTTTGTGAGGATTCTTCGGGAACGATTTTTCGTTCGCGGCGCCCCGCGATTCCCCGCGGTTTATGCAAACACTTCGTCCAAGTAAGCCCCCGTTTTAGCTCAATTTCAAAAATTGCCAATTTTCAGACCGCGTTTTTTACAATTTCCAGTTCGAATCCGAGAAAAAGAATAGGCCTATACTTTGTGAGGATTCTTCGGGAACGGTTTTTCGTTCGCGGCGCCCCGCGATAACCGCGGTTTACGCAAACACTTCGTCCAAGTAAACCCCCTTTTACCCCAATTTCGCACTCTATGACTCTTATCATTTTAGTATATAGAACTAGTAAGCCAGTAGATCAATAGGCCAGTAGATCTATGGGCCAATAGATCCATAAGCCAGTAGTTGAATAGGCCCATAGATCAATATAGACCATAGATCATAATGGACCATAGATCAATATAGACCATACATCAATATAGACCATAGATCAATAATGCCCATACATCAGTGAAGCGCGCAGAAACACGAAACACGTCAAAAACCCGTTGAAAGCGAAAAATATGAAAGAACTGGAAAAAACACGAAGAAAGGCGAAAAACATCCGAAGAAACATGAAAAAAACCGAAGTTAAAGAAACCGAAATCACACGAAACAACGCGAGAACACACGAAAGAACCACAAGTAACACAAAAATTCAAAGGAACCTGAAAAAAACCCGAAAGAATACATATAACTTGAAAGCGCAAAAAAACTCTAAGTCACGCGACACACCCCGGAGAAACACAAAAAACCGAAAGCGCGCAAAATAACAAAAATACTTGTAAATTGCACACCTTGTATATCACCCGATCGTAAACTCAAAGCAAATTGCATACCCTGTATGACATTTTATCGAAATCAGCTCCCATCCGCGAGAAAATTTGAAGAAAAAGCATATGAGACACTCAGTATGCAATTGATTAGTAGTGAAAAAATCCAAAAGAATATCGAAAATAATTTTTTCCATAAAAACCCAAAGGAACACAAAAACTTGAGAGCGCGCAAAAAAATAAAAGTACTTGTAAATTGCACACACCCGTATATCACCCGATCGCAAATTCATTATAAATCGCACAATCTGTATGACATTTTAGCGAAATTGGCATCCACATGTGAAAAACATGAACACTTTAAGAAAAATGCATATGGGACACCCGGTATATAATTGATTCACAGTGGGTGCTTTTATCATAAAAATCAAACTGAAAAATATCGTTTCAAGTTCAGTGCATTCCACGAAGAAAGAACCTGACCAAACATGAAAAAGAATAATAAAGCTCATTCCAATAGTACTTCCTTAGTGTTTTTAAAAACTTGCCTTCTGGTTGTGATAATATTTCTATAAACATATATATGAACATTTATTCATTAATTTTTAGCTTACATTTTCTTTAAGAAAACCAGGTAACATGTGTATTTAGAAAAAGATTTAGCAGGGTTCAAGGTATCACAGTACCATAAAAGTTACGTGCTGAAAAATTTGTTTCTGTAACGAATGTTGGACATAATTCATAAGGCTAGATAATACAATTATAACTATACTACTGCAAGATGAATCCTAGTGTAATTTACTATTTTCTCAATGAAAGCATTGAAGTAATTTTTAAATTTGAAGTGTCCTCAATGAATTGATTCAGTTTATAAATGTTATTGATCGTAATTTACAAAATATAGAGAACCATTACTTGAATACAGTAATTTTAATAGAATTATTATGAAAGTTGCAACGCAGTAATCCTTAGCAATATATTTCACATGGTTTTTGGTTTAATTCTTCTCTACGAAGAACAATCTATTATGAAATGGAGCATAAAACCTGAAAATAACCAATAATTTCCAAACAATCTTGCTGAAATGTAGTAACGAATCCTTGGTAACTTTATCAAAAGTATCAAGTAGCTGTCATCGAAGGAATTTTGAGACTATAAAGTCTCTCTCTAGTCGAATGGGGATATATCTCATAAACTTATGTATATTACTTGTAAAAGAGAACAAAGAGCAACGATTAGAAGCTCCAGTTTGTTTTTCATTCAAATAGCTTGAATAGGTGCACACCAATACCTTTGAGCTTTCTTCGATAAGCAACGTTAAGCAAAATTCCAACCTGGAAAATTGTTTACAACATACAAATTAAACATTGATATCCTTTCAAATCAAGGTATTAGAAGCTGAAAATAAGGAAAATAAATCATTATGAAAACCAAATAAATATTATATTACCGCAAACGATTCATTTTTCAAGAGCTGAAATTGAAATGATCATTCCTCTCAAATACATTGTGTTTTATGAATTCTGAAAGAGAAAGGAAAGTTTAGAAGTGGTGTTATTTTAGGATTGGATACCTTCTTACCTGATTTGTAGAGAAATATCCTTATTTTTTGAAGTATAATGCATCATACATGCATTTGTTTACATTATTATTACAAACAAATATAATCGACCATTTCATTAATTGAAGAAAATCCTCCCTGTGAAAAATGGGAAGATACCTTGAATGAAAAATGACATTGTAGATTCTTTTATCTTCAATTTATAAGCATATAAATACCTTGGAAGCCTCTGTTGAGCAATTATAACCCAAAATTTTAACCTCGGATGTTGTTCTGGCAATCCAAATCGATTACATTGATGATAATTCTGTCAGAGGGATTTATTATTGACTGGAAATAAAGGAAATAAATCATTATGAAAGCCAAATGTACATAATATTACCATTAACGGTCCGTTTCGATCGAATTTCTACGTGAAAAACCTAATGTCTCAAGTCCGATGAATCAGTCTTTATAACAGCACGGAATCACATGACGTAAATAAACAAAGTACCTACCTGGAAAGAATGCGCAGCGATAAGTAGACCCATTACACTCTCGTTATTATTTCGGTGTAGAAAGGAGAAAAAATTTAAAAATCGTATTGGGAATCTTGAAAATCTTGACGATTATCCATATTTAGTGTCGAACATTAGAAATAAAAATATTTTTGATACGGAATTTGACGTTTCTTGGAGGAAGTTATTTTAGTCTCGAAACCGGAAGTCGTTGCTCCATTTCGAAGACTCGATCGATCAAATCAATGATTATTTATGTTGTTTTGTTCATAATCGAAAGGATGAAATTAAAAATCGACGGTTAGGAGTTAAGGAATAATTTATCGAATAATTCAGCGTCATAAATATTACGCCGGAGATGGAAATTGAGCAAAAGCGTCAGATTATGAATTTTTTTAGCCTGGAACCCGGCGTAATGTCAGAAGTCAAATTCGAGGCTGTACGAATTTCGGATTCGCAGTTATCGTGAAAGTTTGATAATTTTAAACTAAGTGGACGTCATTTCGATTTGTGTAATAGATTTCTAAACGATGTCGCGTAAGTCTTGAAGTGAAATTCGGAAGAAATTCGAACGTGACGGTTTCGAATTTGATGGATTTGTGTCAGTGTCGATTCTGTGATCTGTGGAAATCGTGTAGACGTCAAAAATTGCCAATTTTCAAACGGCGTTTTCTACAATTTCCAGTTGGAATCCGAGAAAAAGGATAGGCCTATACTTTGTGAGCATTCTTCGGGAACGGTTTTTCGTTCGCGGCGCCCCGCGATTCCCGCGGTTTATGCAAACACTTCGTCCAAGTAAGCCCCCGTTTTACCTCAATTTCAAAAATTGCCAATTTTCAAACGACGTTTTCTACAATTTCCAGTTCGAATCCGAGAAAAAGAATAGGCCTATACTTTGTGAGGATTCTTCGGGAACGGTTTTTCGTTCGCGGCGCCTCGCGATTCCCCGCGGTTTACGCAAACACTTCGTCCAAGTAAACCCCCCTTTTACCACAATTTCACACTCTATGACTCTTATCATTTTAGTATATAGAACTAGTAAGCCAGTAGATCAATAGGCCAGTAGATCTATGGACCAATAGATCAATAGGCCAGTAGATGGACAAATAAGCCAGTAGTTGAATAGGCCCATAGATCAATATAGACCATAGATCAATATAGACCATAGATCAATATAGACCATAGATCAATAATGCCCATACATCAGTGAAGCGCGCAGAAACACGAAACACGTCAAAAAACCCGTTGAAAGCGAAAAATATGAAAGAAGAACTGGAAAAAAAAACACGGAAGAATCCGAAGAAACATGAAAAAACCGAAGTTACACGAAAGAAACCGAAATTACACGAAACAACGCGAGAACACACGAAAGAACCACAAGTAACACAAAAAATTCAAAGGAACCTGAAAAAAACCCGAAAGAATACATATAACTTGAAAGCGCGCAAAAAAACTCGAAGTCACGCGACACACCCCGGAGAAACACAAAAAAACCGAAAGCGCGCAAAATAACAAAAATACTTGTAAATTGCACACCTTGTATATCACCCGATCGTAAACTCAAAGCAAATTGCATACCCTGTATGACATTTTATCGAAATCAGCTCCCATCCGCGAGAAAATTTGAAGAAAAAAGCATATGAGACACTCAGTATGCAATTGATTAGTAGTGAAAAAAAATCCAAAAGAATATCGTTGTAACTCCATCTATTCGAGTTCAGTGGATACTACGAAGGAAGTATCAAAATTATTTGATGGAGATCCTATGTAACACCCTGTATATGAATCGAAAATAATTTTTTTCCATAAAAAAAAACCCAAAGGAACACAAAAAACTTGAGAGCGCGCAAAAAAATAAAAGTACTTGTAAATTGCACACCCCGTATATCACCCGATCGCAAATTCATTATAAATCGCACAATCTGTATGACATTTTAGCGAAATTGGCATCCACATGTGAAAAAACATGAACACTTTAAGAAAAATGCATATGGGACACCCGGTATATAATTGATTCACAGTGGGTGCTTTTATCATAAAAATCAAACCGAAAAAATATCGTTTCAAGTTCAGTGCATTCCACGAAGAAAGAACCTGACCAAACATGAAAAAGAATAATAAAGCTCATTCCAATAGTACTTCCTTAGTGTTTTTAAAAACTTGCCTTCTGGTTGTGATAATATTTCTATAAACATATATATGAACATTTATTCATTAATTTTTAGCTTACATTTTCTTTAAGAAAACCAGGTAACATGTGTATTTAGAAAAAGATTTAGCAGGGTTCAAGGTATCACAGTACCATAAAAGTTACGTGCTGAAAAATTTGTTTCTGTAACGAATGTTGGACATAATTCATAAGGCTAGATAATACAATTATAACTATACTACTGCAAGATGAATCCTAGTGTAATTTACTATTTTCTCAATAAAAGCATTGAAGTAATTTTTTAAATTTGAAGTGTCCTCAATGAATTGATTCAGTTTATAAATGTTATTGATCGTAATTTACAAAATATAGAGAACCATTACTTGAATACAGTAATTTTAATAGAATTATTATGAAAGTTGCAACGCAGTAATCCTTAGCAATATATTTCACATGGTTTTTGGTTTAATTCTTCTCTACGAAGAACAATCTATTATGAAATGGAGCATAAACCTGAAAATAACCAATAATTTCCAAACAATCTTGCTGAAATGTAGTAACGAATCCTTGGTAACTTTATCAAAAGTATCGAGTAGCTGTCATCGAAGGAATTTTGAGACTATAAAGTCTCTCTCTAGTCGAATGGGGATATATCTCATAAACTTATGTATATTACTTGTAAAAAGAGAACAAAGAGCAACGATTAGAAGCTCCAGTTTGTTTTTCATTCAAATAGCTTGAATAGGTGCACACCAATACCTTTGAGCTTTCTTCGATAAGCAACGTTAAGCAAAACTCCAACCTGGAAAATTGTTTACAACATACAAATTAAACATTGATATCCTTTCACATCAAGGTATTAGAAGCTAAAAATAATGAAAATAAATCATTATGAAAACCAAATAAATATTATATTACCGCAAACGATTCATTTTTCAAGAGCAGAAATTGAAATGATCAATCCTCTCAAATACATTGTGTTTTATGAATTCTGAAAGAGAAAAGAAAGTTTAGAAGTGGTGTTATTTTAGGATTGGATACCTTCTTACCTGATTTGTGGAGATATATCCTTATTTTTTGAAGTATAATGCATCATACATGCATTTGTTTACATTATTTGTTACAACCAAATATGATCGACCATTTCATTAATTGAGGAAAATCCTCCCTGTGAAAAATGGGAAGATACCTTGAATGAAAAATGACATTGTAGATTCTTTTATCTTCAATTTATAAGCATATAAATACCTTGGAAGCCTCTGTTGAGCAATTATAACCCAAAATTTTAACCTCGGATGTTGTTCTGGCAATCCAAATCGATTACATTGATGATAATTCTGTCAGAGGGATTTATTATTGACTGGAAATAAAGGAAATAAATCATTATGAAAGCCAAATGTACATAATATTACCATTAACGGTCCGTTTCGATCGAATTTCTACGTGAAAAACCTAATGTCTCAAGTCCGATGAATCAGTCTTTATAACAGCACGGAATCACATGACGTAAATAAACAAAGTACCTACCTGGAAAGAATGCGCAGCGATAAGTAGACCCATTACACTCTCGTTATTATTTCGGTGTAGAAAGGAGAAAAAATTTAAAAATCGTATTGGGAATCTTGAAAATCTTGACGATTATCCATATTTAGTGTCGAACATTAGAAATAAAAATATTTTTGATACGGAATTTGACGTTTCTTGGAGGAAGTTATTTTAGTCTAGAAACCGGAAGTCGTTGCTCCATTTCGAAGACTCGATCGATCAAATCAATGATTGTTTATGTTGTTTTGTTCATAATCGAAAGGATGAAATTAAAAATCGACGGTTAGGAGTTATGGAATAATTTATCGAATAATTTAGCGTCATAAATATTACGCCGGAGATGGAAATTGAGCAAAAGCGTCAGATTATGAATTTTTTTAGCCTGGAACCCGGCGTACTGTCAGAGTCAAATTCGAGGCTGTACGAATTTCGGATTCGCAGTTATCGTGAAAGTTTGATAATTTTAAACTAAGTGGACGTCATTTCGATTTGTGTAATAGATTTCTAAACGATGTCGCGTAAGTGTTGAAGTGAAATTCGGAAGAAATTCGAACGTGACGGTTTCGAATTTGATGGATTTGTGTCAGTGTCGATTCTGTGATCTGTGGAAATGTTATCGTATAGACGTCAAAAATTGCCAATTTTCAAACGGCGTTTTCTACAATTTCCAGTTGGAATCCGAGAAAAAGGATAGGCCTATACTTTGTGAGCATTCTTCGGGAACGGTTTTTCGTTCGCTGCGCCCCGCATGGAACCGCGGTTTATGCAAACACTTCGTCCAAGTAAGCCCCCGTTTTACCTCAATTTCAAAAATTGCCAATTTTCAAACGACGTTTTCTACAATTTCCAGTTGGAATCCGAGAAAAAGGATAGGCCTATACTTTGTGAGGATTCTTCGGGAACGGTTTTTCGTTCGCGGCGCCCCGCGATTCCCCGCGGTTTACGCAAACACTTCGTCCAAGTAAACCCCCTTTTACCCCAATTTCACACTCTATGACTCTTATCATTTTAGTATATAGAACTAGTAAGCCAGTAGATCAATAGGCCAGTAGATCTATGGGCCAATAGATCCATAAGCCAGTAGTTGAATAGGCCCATAGATCAATATAGACCATAGATCATAATGGACCATAGATCATAGACCATAGATCAATATAGACCATAGATCAATAGGGCCCATACATCAGTGAAGCGCGCAGAAACACGAAACACGTCAAAAAGCCCGTTGAAAGCGAAAAATATGAAAGAACTGGAAAACACGAAGAAAGGCGTAAAAACACGGAAGAATCCGAAGAAACATGTAAAAAAACCGAAGTTACACGAAAGAAACCGAAATTACACGAAACAACGCGAGAACACACGAAAGAACCACAAGTAACACTAAAAATTCAAAGGAACCTGAAAAAAACCCGAAAGAATACATATAACTTGAAAGCGCGCAAAAAAACTCGAAGTCACGCGACACACCCCGGAGAAACACAAAAAAACCGAAAGCGCGCAAAATAACAAAAATACTTGTAAATTGCACACCTTGTATATCACCCGATCGTAAACTCAAAGCAAATTGCACACCCTGTATGACATTTTATCGAAATCAGCTCCCATCCGCGAGAAAATTTGAAGAAAAAGCATATGAGACACTCAGTATGCAATTGATTAGTAGTGAAAAAAAATCCAAAAGAATATCGTTGTAACTCCATCTATTCGAGTTCAGTGGATACTACGAAGGAAGTATCAAAATTATTTGATGGAGATCCTATGTAACACCCTGTATATGAATCGAAAATAATTTTTTTCCATAAAAACCCGAAGGAACACAAAAAAAAACTTGAGAGCGCGCAAAAAATAAAAGTACTTGTAAATTGCACACCCAGTATATCACCCGATCGCAAATTCATTGTAAATCGCACAACCTGTATGACATTTTACCGAAATTGGCATCCACATGTGAAAACATGAACACTTTAAGAAAAAATGCATATGGGACACCCGGTATATAATTGATTCACAGTGGGTGCTTTTATCATAAAAATCAAACTGAAAAATATCGTTGTAACTTTATCGTTTCAAGTTCAGTGCATTCCACGAAGAAAGAACCTGACCAAACATGAAAAAGAATAATAAAGCTCATTCAAATAGTACTTCCTTAGTGTTTTTAAAAACTTGTCTTCTGGTTGTGATATTTCTATATACATATATATGAACATTTATTCATTAATTTTTAGCTTACATTTTCTTTAAGAAAACCATGTAACATGTGTATTTAGAAAAAGATTTAGCAGGGTTCAAGGTATCACAGTACCATAAAAGTTACGTGCTGAAAAATTTGTTTCTGTAACGAATGTTGGACATAATTCATAAGGCTAGATAATACAATTATAACTATACTACTGCAAGATGAATCCTAGTGTAATTTACTATTTTCTCAATAAAAGCATTGAAGTAATTTTTTAAATTTGAAGTGTCCTCAATGAATTGATTCAGTTTATAAATGTTATTGATCGTAATTTACAAAATATAGAGAACCATTACTTGAATACAGTAATTTTAATAGAATTATTATGAAAGTTGCAACGCAGCAATCCTTAGCAATATATTTCACATGGTTTTTGGTTTAATTCTTCTCTACGAAGAACAATCTATTATGAAATGGAGCATAAAACCTGAAAATAACCAATAATTTCCAAACAATCTTGCTGAAATGTAGTAACGAATCCTTGGTAACTTTATCAAAAGTATCGAGTAGCTGTCATCGAAGGAATTTTGAGACTATAAAGTCTCTCTCTAGTCGAATGGGGATATATCTCATAAACTTATGTATATTACTTGTAAAAGAGAACAAAGAGCAACGATTAGAAGCTCCAGTTTGTTTTTCATTCAAATAGCTTGAATAGGTGCACACCAATACCTTTGAGCTTTCTTCGATAAGCAACGTTAAGCAAAATTCCAACCTGGAAAATTGTTTACAACATACAAATTAAACATTGATATCCTTTCAAATCAAGGTATTAGAAGCTGAAAATAAGGAAAATAAATCATTATGAAAACCAAATAAATATTATATTACCGCAAACGATTCATTTTCAAGAGCTGAAATTGAAATGATCATTCCTCTCAAATACATTGTGTTTTATGAATTCTGAAAGAGAAAGGAAAGTTTAGAAGTGGTGTTATTTTAGGATTGGATACCTTCTTACCTGATTTGTAGAGAAATATCCTTATTTTTTGAAGTATAATGCATCATACATGCATTTGTTTACATTATTATTACAAACAAATATAATCGACCATTTCATTAATTGAAGAAAATCCTCCCTGTGAAAAATGGGAAGATACCTTGAATGAAAAATGACATTGTAGATTCTTTTATCTTCAATTTATAAGCATATAAATACCTTGGAAGCCTCTGTTGAGCAATTATAACCCAAAATTTTAACCTCGGATGTTGTTCTGGCAATCCAAATCGATTACATTGATGATAATTCTGTCAGAGAGGATTTATTATTGACTGGAAATAAAGGAAATAAATCATTATGAAAGCCAAATGTACATAATATTACCATTAACGGTCCGTTTCGATCGAATTTCTACGTGAAAAACCTAATGTCTCAAGTCCGATGAATCAGTCTTTATAACAGCACGGAATCACATGACGTAAATAAACAAAGTACCTACCTGGAAAGAATGCGCAGCGATAAGTAGACCCATTACACTTTCGTTATTATTTCGGTGTAGAAAGGAGAAAAAATTTAAAAATCGTATTGGGAATCTTGAAAATCTTGACGATTATCCATATTTAGTGTCGAACATTAGAAATAAAAATATTTTTGATACGGAATTTGACGTTTCTTGAGGAAGTTATTTTAGTCTAGAAACCGGAAGTCGTTGCTCCATTTCGAAGACTCGATCGATCAAATCAATGATTGTTTATGTTGTTTTGTTCATAATCGAAAGGATGAAATTAAAAATCGACGGTTAGGAGTTATGGAATAATTTATCGAATAATTTAGCGTCATAAATATTACGCCGGAGATGGAAATTGAGCAAAAGCGTCAGATTATGAATTTTTTAGCCTGGAACCCGGCGTAATGTCAGAATCAAATTCGAGGCTGTACGAATTTCGGATTAGCAGTTATCGTGAAAGTTTGATAATGTTAAACTAAGTGGACGTCATTTCGATTTGTGTAATAGATTTCTAAACGATGTCGCGTAAGTCTTGAAGTGAAATTCGGAAGAAATTCGAACGTGACGGTTTCGAATTTGATGGATTTGTGTCAGTGTCGATTCTGTGATCTGTGGAAATCGTGTAGACGTCAAAATTGCCAATTTTCAAACGGCGTTTTCTACAATTTCCAGTTGGAATCCGAGAAAAAGGATAGGCCTATACTTTGTGAGCATTCTTCGGGAACGGTTTTTCGTTCGCGGCGCCCCGCGATTCCCCGCGGTTTATGCAAACACTTCGTCCAAGTAAGCCCCCGTTTTAGCTCAATTTCAAAATTGCCAATTTTCAGACCGCGTTTTTACAATTTCCAGTTCGAATCCGAGAAAAAGAATAGGCCTATACTTTGTGAGGATTCTTCGGGAACGGTTTTACGTTCGCGGCGTCCAGCACGGAGCCGCCGTTTATGCAAACACTTCGTCCAAGTAAACCCACCTTTTACCCCAATTTCACACTCTATGACTCTTATTTTGGAAAATTTTTTCCTGAAAAATTCCGGAAATAAAAATTTTTGAAAGAAAAAATTGGAAATAAAAATAGGGGAAAAATTTTTCGAGGAAAATAGTTTTGTAGGAGAAAATTTTTTCTGAAAACTGTTTCTCAGAAAAAATATTTTTCGAGGAAAAAATTTTTCAGGAAAAAATTTTTCAGGAAAAATATTTCAGGATAAAATTTTTCGGAAAAAAATTCTTCGGAAAAAATTTTACGGAAAAAAATTTTTCAGAAAAAATTTTTCAGGAAAAAATTTTCAGGAAAAAAATTTTTCGAAAAAAAAATTTTTCGGGAGAAAATTTCTTCGAAAAAAAAATTTACGGAAAAAATTTTTCAGGAGAAAAATTTTTCGGAAAAAAATTCTTCGGAAAAATATTAAAAACAGTAAATTGACATACGGCAATAACCTACTGCTCAGAAATTTCGAATGGTGAAGCGCAAAATTTTTATTTTGCTATTTCTCTAGAGCAGTAGATTTCATAGTCGATCTTGTTCATTAGTTCTGTAATACCTATTGAAAACGATTAATTGACATACGGCAATCACCTACTCCTAAGGGATTTTGAATGGTAGAGCGAAAAATATTGAACTCGCTTTATTTTCAGAACAGTTGAGTTCATAGTCGATCTTGTTCATGAATGCTGTTTAAGAACTATTGAAAACGATAAATTGACATACAGCAATCACATACTCCTCAGGGATTTTGAATGGTAAGGCGAAAAATATTAAACTCGCTTTATTTTCAGAACAGTTGAGTTCATAGTCGATCTTGTTCATGAATGCTGTTTAAGAACTATTGAAAACGATAAATTGACATACAGCAATCACATACTCCTCAGGGATTTTGAATGGTAAGGCGAAAAATATTAAACTCGCTTTATTTTCAGAACAGTTGAGTTCATAGTCGATCTTGTTCATGAATGCTGTTTAAGAACTATTGAAAACGATAAATTGACATACAGCAATCACATACTCCTCAGGGATTTTTGAATGGTAAGGCGAAAAATATTAAACTCGCTTTATTTTCAGAACAGTTGAGTTCATAGTCGATCTTGTTCATGAATGCTGTTTAAGAACTATTGAAAACGATAAATTGACATACAGCAATCACATACTCCTCAGGGATTTTTGAATGGTAAGGCGAAAAATATTAAACTCGCTTTATTTTCAGAACAGTTGAGTTCATAGTCGATCTTGTTCATGAATGCTGTTTAAGAACTATTGAAAACGATAAATTGACATACAGCAATCACATACTCCTCAGGGATTTTGAATGGTAAGGCGAAAAATATTAAACTCGCTGTATTTTCAGAACAGTTGAGATCATAGTCGATCTTGTTCATGAATGCTGTTTAAGAACTATTGAAAACGATAAATTGACATACAGCAATCACATACTCCTCAGGGATTTTGAATGGTAAGGCGAAAAATATTAAACTCGCTTTATTTTCAGAACAGTTGAGTTCATAGTCGATCTTGTTCATGAATGCTGTTTAAGAACTATTGAAAACGATAAATTGACATACAGCAATCACATACTCCTCAGGGATTTTGACAATGGTAAGGCGAAAAATATTAAACTCGCTTTATTTTCAGAACAGTTGAGTTCATAGGCGATCAAGTTCATGAGTGCTGTAGAAGAACTATTGAAAACGATAAATTGACATACAGCAATCAGATACTCCTCAGGGATTTTGAATGGTAAGGCGAAAAATATTAAACTCGCTTTATTTTCAGAACAGTTGAGTTCATAGGTGATCTTGTTCATGAATGCTGTTTAAGAACTATTGAAAACGATAAATTGACATACAGCAATCACATACTCCTCAGGGATTTTGAATGGTAAGGCGAAAAATATTAAACTCGCTTTATTTTCAGAACAGTTGAGTTCATAGTCGATCTTGTTCATGAATGCTGTTTAAGAACTATTGAAAACGATAAATTGACATACAGCAATCACATACTCCTCAGGGATTTTGAATGGTAAGGCGAAAAATATTAAACTCGCTTTATTTTCAGAACAGTTGAGTTCATAGTCGATCTTGTTCATGAATGCTGTTTAAGAACTATTGAAAACGATAAATTGACATACAGCAATCACATACTCCTCAGGGATTTTGAATGGTAAGGCAAAAAATATTAAACTCGGAAAAAAAAATTTTTGGAAATAAAAATTTTTCTTGAAATAAGTCCACGTGAAAGATTTTTCTCGGGTGAGAAATTTTTGAAAAAAAAAATTTCGGTAAAGAAAATTTTTCGGGAGAAAAATTTCTCGAGAAAAAAAATTTTCTGGGAGAAAATCTTCCGTAAAAATAATCATCAGGTAGAAAATTTTTCGAAAAAAAATTTTCTGAAAAAAAATTTTTCGGAAAAAAATTTTCGGAAATAAAAATTTTCTAGAAATAAGTCCACGTGAAACAATTTTCTCGGGTAAAAATTTTTGGAAAAAAAAAATTCCGGAAATAAAAATTTTTCGGGAGAAAAATTTTTCGAGGAAAATAGTTTTGTAGGAGAAAATTTTTTCTGAAAACTGTTTCTCAGAAAAAATATTTTTCGAGGGAAAAAATTTTCAGGAAAAAAATTTTCAGGAAAAAAATATTTCAGGATAAAAATTTTTCGGAAAAAAATTCTTCGGAAAAAAATTTTACGGAAAAAAATTTTTCAGGAAAAAATTTTTTCAGGAAAAAAATTTTCAGGAAAAAATTTTTCGGAAAAAAAATTTTTCGGGAGAAAATTTCTTCGAAAAAAAATTTACGGAAAAAAATTTTTCAGGAGAAAAATTTTTCGGAAAAAAATTCTTCGGAAAAATATTAAAAACAGTAAATTGACATACGGCAATAACCTACTGCTCAGAAATTTCGAATGGTGAAGCGCAAAATTTTTATTTTGCTATTTCTCTAGAGCAGTAGATTTCATAGTCGATCTTGTTCATTAGTTCTGTAATACCTATTGAAAACGATTAATTGACATACGGCAATCACCTACTCCTAAGGGATTTTGAATGGTAGAGCGAAAAATATTAAACTCGCTTTATTTTCAGAACAGTTGAGTTCATAGTCGATCTTGTTCATGAATGCTGTTTAAGAACTATTGAAAACGATAAATTGACATACAGCAATCACATACTCCTCAGGGATTTTTGAATGGTAAGGCGAAAAATATTAAACTCGCTTTATTTTCAGAACAGTTGAGTTCATAGGTGATCTTGTTCATGAATGCTGTTTAAGAACTATTGAAAACGATAAATTGACATACAGCAATCACATACTCCTCAGGGATTTTGAATGGTAAGGCGAAAAATATTAAACTCGCTTTATTTTCAGAACAGTTGAGTTCATAGTCGATCTTGTTCATGAATGCTGTTTAAGAACTATTGAAAACGATAAATTGACATACAGCAATCACATACTCCTCAGGGATTTTGAATGGTAAGGCGAAAAATATTAAACTCGCTTTATTTTCAGAACAGTTGAGTTCATAGTCGATCTTGTTCATGAATGCTGTTTAAGAACTATTGAAAACGATAAATTGACATACAGCAATCACATACTCCTCAGGGATTTTGAATGGTAAGGCGAAAAATATTAAACTCGCTTTATTTTCAGAACAGTTGAGTTCATAGTCGATCTTGTTCATGAATGCTGTAGAAGAACTATTGAAAACGATAAATTGACATACAGCAATCACATACTCCTCAGGGATTTTGAATGGTAAGGCGAAAAATATTAAACTCGCTTTATTTTCAGAACAGTTGAGTTCATAGTCGATCTTGTTCATGAATGCTGTTTAAGAACTATTGAAAACGATAAATTGACATACAGCAATCACATACTCCTCAGGGATTTTGAATGGTAAGGCGAAAAATATTAAACTCGCTTTATTTTCAGAACAGTTGAGTTCATAGTCGATCTTGTTCATGAATGCTGTTTAAGAACTATTGAAAACGATAATTGACATACGGCAATCACCTACTCCTCAGGGATTTTTTGAATGGTAAGGCGAAAAATATTGAACTCGCTTTATTTTCAGAACAGTTGAGTTCATAGTCGATCTTGTTCATGAATGCTGTTTAAGAACTATTGAAAACGATAAATTGACATACAGCAATCACATACTCCTCAGGGATTTTGAATGGTAAGGCAATAAATATTAAACTCGGAAAAAAAAATTTTTGGAAATAAAAATTTTTCTTGAAATAAGTCCACGTGAAAGATTTTTCTCGGGTGAGAAATTTTTTGAAAAAAAAAATTTCGGTAAAGAAAAATTTTTCGGGAGAAAAATTTCTCGAGGAAAAAAATTTTCTGGGAGAAAATCTTCCGTGAAAAATAATCATCAGGTAGAAAATTTTTCGGAAAAAAAATTTTCTGAAAAAAAATTTTTCGGAAAAAAAATTTTCGGAAATAAAAATTTTCTAGAAATAAGTCCACGTGAAACAATTTTCTCGGGTAAAAAATTTTTTGGAAAAAAAAATTCCGGAAATAAAAATTTTCGGGAGAAAAATTTTCGAGGAAAATAGTTTTGTAGGAGAAAATTTTTTCTGAAAACTGTTTCTCGGAAAAAATATTTTTCGAGGGAAAAAATTTTTCAGGAAAAAAATTTTTCAGGGAAAAATATTTCAGGATAAAATTTTTCGGAAAAAAAATTCTTCGGAAAAAAATTTTACGGAAAAAAAATTTTTCAGGAAAAAATTTTTCAGGAAAAAAATTTTCAGGAAAAAATTTTTCGGAAAAAAAATTTTTCGGGAGAAAATTTCTTCGAAAAAAAAATTTACGGAAAGAAATTTTTCAGGAGAAAAATTTTTCGGAAAAAAAATTCTTCGGAATAATAATAAAAACAGTAAATTGACATA
>JARTUT010001088.1:0-31158 GCA_030674115.1 Micraspis discolor
TTCACACGAAACGCAACAAATCAGTTCATCCAGAAAGCACCCATAATTACAGTGATGAAAGTATAACAAATAAACCCAGCTCTGTTGATCGATCCAGGAAATTTGATGGTGGTTAATTAGTCAGTTCAGAAAATAGCACCTTGAATGGCGAAATTTTAACAGGCAAGGAAAACTTTGGTCGAAAAAAATAAAAAAATGAGGAAATTAGATAAGAGCATACTTGGCAGTGGCAAAGGAGCGAAAATAACTATAGAGGCTGCTCCGAAAATCAGCTACATTCATGTGTGCATTTACATCGCTCGTTGGAAGAAGAAATATTGACGCAGCATTTGGTGGCGAATGGTTTCTCTGAGATCAAATGTAAAAAATTGGACTCAAGGAGACCGGATGAGTATTCTTCTTTCAAGGTTGGTGTCCCCTCCGGAGAATTTGAGGCGTTAAAAAATTCAGATATTTTGCCGGAAGGCAGTAAGATAAACAATTTTTTATTTCACCTATTAGGAAGAAAAAGAGAACTTTAATTGATTTTGTTTTACTCCATCAAAATATTCAATCGATAGGTAACGGCCTCAATGGACTAGTATTGTTAGCTTATAATAATAATGCATCCATTGTTGCCGTAACGGAGCATTGGAAAGAATCAAATGAAATAGAAATGTTTTCAATTCAGGGTTATAATTTGATTTCCAAATTTTATATTATTATTATATATTATTTTATATTTATTTATTGTAAAGAACATATTAGTTGCAAGGAACGTTCAGATCTGGCAAGAATTAGTGTGCCCCATATTTTCGAATGCTCGGCAGTCGAAATAAAATCAGATATTCGCAATATGGTCATTGTCTGTGTTTGTCGTCCTGGTACGGGGCCGCATGCGAATGTTGACGTTTTCTTCGATATAATGAATAAATTATTCTCAGTTCTTTTAAATGAAATCACTGATTTTATCATTACAGGAAACTTCAATATAAATTTACTAGTGTCGAATTCTGACACTCAGAAATTTGTCTCGCTTGTAGAGGGCTACGGGGGAAGATTCATGTTTAAACAACCCACTCGCATAACTGCAAATTCAGCCACTTGCTTAGATAATTTTATAACCAACATATTATATTGTAACGCTAAAGTAATTTCCTCATATTTTCGAATCATACCGCCCAAAGATTTTATTTTGCATGGAGGGATCGTTCCAGTATTTGGCGGAAGCAGGTTCGCCTGTTAAACGATTCTACAGTTGAGCCTTTCTGAATGAACTGTCGAAGGAAAACTGGAATCATATGTCAAACGAAAATACGGATAATCTTGACAAATTCTGGGATGAATTATTCACCCGCTATAAGCAAGTATTTGTTCGATCTTTTCCGTTAGTAATGAGAACATTTAATAAGTCTAATATTTCGGATATATACAAAGGTTATCCATTGATACAAACAGCAGAAGAAAAGGTTAGATATACTATTCACTATATCTAGATGTACACCAGAATATATGGAAGAAAAAAAAAAATCAAGTTATGAGAACAATCTTCACAGGGCCAAACAAAAATATGTTCGTGACAAAATTATGGCATCGGACAATAAATCAAGAACAACGTGGCAATTGATCAATAACCTAACAGGAAATGGAAAGAAAAAGTCAAAATTCAACAGCGATATAGATCCACAAACGTTCCCAAATTCTTTCAACAAGCATTTTTCTTACGTAGGTTGCTCTAAGCAAAATATAGATCCTCTTGACCGACATATTAAGTACATAAGTGCAAATCCGAAGTCATTTTATATATTTGACATCGATGAAAAAGAAATTGTGAACGTGGTGAAATCACTCTGGAGCACACGATCGAGCGGATACGATGATATTCCGATGACAGGTAAAAAAAATTCCGTTCATTTGATCGCGGAGCCACTGCCTAATATTATCTATAATTGTTTCAGAGATGTCGTCTTCCCAAGTAGTCTTAAAATCGCTAGTCAAACCACTTTATAAAAAATTTAGAAAGCACTGACGTGAGGTCAGATTGCTTTGGCGCTCTTGTTGACCTACTTGCGAGTAAATATTCAAACCTTAACAAATCTATAAGCTCTCTGATCGGGTTAACAATAGTCTTTTTCCGTACTATGGGACAATGTGATGTATATATGAAAGCCTAATGAATAAACAAACCTTTTTCTCAATTTGAAAATAACTACTCATAATTTTCACCAAATTTTGTTCTATGATTCTCCTAAAAACTTACGTCATTGTTTTTCTGAGTTTTGACAACTCCATCAAATTCTTTCTCTATGATAAAAAATTTTTTGATTAATATTACGTCTGTGCTTTTCTGAATTTTGACAACGTCATCGACATCGAATTCTACCTATATGAATTCTATGAAAATTTTGATTGATATTACGCCAACTGACACTGATATCTAGGTCCGCAAGTTGTCAAACGAATATCGATCTGTGATGGCAAATCTTTCAATGACAAAACTCGGACTTCATGACATTTCTATTTTTCTCTTGAGTAAATGAAAAAAATGATCATATCTTCAGAAGGGGAAAAGCTACGACAATGAAATTTTAGGATGAGTAAGATATCGGTAACCTCAATATATATACGGATTTTTATTTAAATCTAAATGAAGTCTTAGGAGATATTGAGTATTGAAAATTTTTTTGGGGAATTTTTAAAAATTTTCTAGCGCGACGATTTCTGCGAAATTTTGCAAGCCGTTTCGTTTCAGCCTCCTCAATAACATTACAAGTATTAACTTGATCGGATGGATATTCTAGTAGTTATTGAGAAACAAAATTTCAGATGCTCATAACTGCTGAACCATCCGACGGATTTGGCCCAATAACGAACTTGACCGAGATATTTGAACAATTAACCTATTCTAAAATATGAAAACTCTAGCTGATTCCTTTGGGTGCTAGAGAGGATAGGTTGAGCGGCCGGCCGGACGGCCGGCCGGACATACTCAACTTTCGCCACGAATTCTTCATCAGGAGTCGAACCCAATCGATTGAGACCATTTTCGGCTCGATATTCCAAAATTACAGACATTCGGGCAATGATAGGCACTCTGTTCGGGTGAACAAGAGCGCCAAAAAGGTGAAACTGAATATTTGGATTATTATCAACCAATCAGTCTCCTAACGTCATTTTCGAAAATTTTCGAAAAGGTACTTGGACAGCGTCTGCTGAACTTTCTTTCCAAATGTAGGATCTTGCGCAGCAATCAACATGGGTACTGTAAGATCAAGAACACCGAAACAGCTATATTCGAGTTGACACGCTCGGTGATTGAAGCATTGGAGGGTGGCGAAGGTCCTGTTGGAATTTATTTAGATCTCTCCAAAGCTTTTGTTACTGTAAACCATGAATTACTCTTGAGAAAGTTACAATATTACGGTATGAGAGATAGGCAGTTGGAGGTAATCAGTAATTTCTTGAAGGACCGGATTCAGAGAGTGTCGATTGAAGTCGACGGTAATGAATATTTATCTCATGATGCATTGCTGCAAAACGGGATTGTTCAGGGGAGTATACTTGGACCGCTACTTTTTTTGATTTATATAAATGACCTCCCATACGTGCTACAGAATGGGGTATTAGTCATCATGTACGCGGATGGTACAAATATAATTGCTTCCGAAGGCGATATAGAATCTGCGTCATCAACAGCTCAGTCTGCAGCAATGGCGGTAATGGACTGGTGCCAAGAGAACGCACTGAAAATAAATACAACCAAAACCGACTGCATGATTTTTTTCTGCATCCAAAAAGCTAAATTTCCCAACATCATTGCATTTTCTTGGTCATAAGATCCAGATATCTACTAGCACTTAATTTTTTAGAGTCACTCGGGATAGTTCTTTGAAATGAAGTGATCATTTGACAAACTTCCAACAGAAATTAACGTCTATCGTCTATTCCCTTCGGGTAATGGCATAATAAGTTGACCGGAGCGTCTTAGAAATCCTCTATTTCGCCAATTTCCAGTCTCTCCTTAATAAAGGTATAGTGGCGTGGGGTGGCTGCTCGGCGGTGGGACGGATTTTTGTGGTTCAGAAGTCCGCCTTACTAATAATCTATGGGCTGGCATATAGACAATCATGCCATGGAATTTTCAGGAAAAATAATATCTTAACACTAGCCGGTCTTTACATATTCAGATGTCTTTTGTTCCTGCATCAGGGGAGACAAACGTATTTCAGACAACATGAAGACACAAATAACGCCAGACGTAGACATCCATTACATTATCCAATTCAGTCACTCGGTTTTACTGAAAAAATACCGAATATATGTGTATCGCATTTTTCAACAAAATACCTAAAGAAATACAGGCCATAGATAGTTTTCGAGTTTTCAAGTCCAGATAACATGATTTCCTCAAAGAACTGGAACCCTACAATGTTCAGGAATTCCTTGCCACATAATATCTGAACGTTCTTTGTTCATTTGTTATCTTATGAGGTGGAATTCACTGTATATGACGTGTTCGCTATACATGTATATTTTTACTGTTTATGGGAATAAATAACTATTATTATTATTATAATTACTGTTATCAACACCATGGAAACCATCTCATGACAGATCACAGGGGTACTATAATGGGTAACATAGGTTATAGTTCTTGGAAATACTCTATCTGCCATATTCTATGAACCGAAATAAACTTATTAAGGTAGACAAGAGAAATAGGATATACTTTATATGGGTTCACGGTCATTCGGGTTCAAAGGAACTGAAGAGTTTATTGATTGAGTAAAGGCTCAAATAATTCCTGAAATGCACGGGTTTTTCAAGGGTTGCACAGTTGAGACAAACTTGATCACCTTCATCGAATATCTGCAGGACCACTTGTATAATGGAATTCACGTAGATGTAGTGTTTATCGACTTCAACAAAGCGTTCGACAAGGTCCACATTCCTAAGCTGATTGTTAAGCTGCATATGAGCGGGGTATGGGATTCTCTTCTGCGATGGTTGGTTATCTTCGACTTGGTTGAGTTGATGCCAATGAGTTCTGCCGATTTTTATTCCATTTAGCTATCGTATTGGGACCGACTGGGGAGTTTTTGAACCATGAACCATATTTTCAATTCTTACGTGGAGTAAGGAATAGTCTTTCAGTGGTTATGTTTGCAGTTCTTTTGGATACAAGTAGGTTATATAACCTCACCGGGCAAATATCTTCTTCAATATTGGGAGTCAGCCATTTCGTTTCCGCAAATTTTTGGGCACCAGCTTGTCTTGTTTTAGAAAATATCGGATTGTAGGCAATTCGGCCCGTGGGATTACCATCGTTTTCAATTTAGAATTGGAAATGAGAAATTAGGCACGATGTACCCTCTCCTCCGCGCCAAGCAAGCTCCAATGCAGCAATAAAATAAAATTTTCTGTTAAAACCGTCTGCATTATCTTCTTTACATAAGTTGACCATCTTTTGTCTTGCTCCAAAGACAGCGCCTTCGCACTAACTTTTCTTTTCTCAGGGTCCACCTGAAAAATACGCCTCTTAGCATTCCGTGCATCCCGCGCCGTTTTAAAAGCCACGTCTGTGAATGGATGGAACCTAACGCCCTATTCGGAATAGAATTTTTCCTGAAGCTGTTTGGCAGTATTATTCCACAAGGTATTTACGACACTTTCCTTGTAGTCTGATCCATCTCTTTTCCTCATATTGAAAGCCCAGTCTAGCAAAATATTATTCAGCTCTGACAAACTTGTTTTTTCATTTACAAGGTATTCCCGGGCAGCAAGAAATTCTTCAAATTGTTTTCAAATGTAGGATCTTGACTTCACTGTATTAAGCGGCACACTTTTCTTCACACTTTCCTCAATTGAAGTGATATTACAATTCCCAAATTGTTACATTTTTATCTACTATATCGTAAAATACGTAAATAAACTGACAGAACTGCCAAATGTGCTGTTGAAGTTATCGCTAACAACTGCTTGTTTATCGTAACCATAACGACCGCCACTTCCAACAACGGCCAAAGCTATCCGGACGTATTAATGTTCCTATGCAAATTAGGCATTTGATAAAAACAAATTTCTAAAAGTGAAAACACTGTGAGGTTGAGTGTTTTCAGATACAGTTTGTTTCTATTGGTCCGTTTTCAAAAATTGAGCGATTTCATTGGACGATGTAGTGTAGTGTTGAATGATCAGTAGAATTAATATTTGAAAATGGCAAGAGAAAAGATAAACCTTCATACTGAAAATTGAGTAATACAATATGAAACTGAGAGATTTTCAAGAAGTGATATAAAAGAAAAAGGATTCGAACCTTAAATTCGATTGTTTGTAACTAATTATTGAAGCTGTCCAGCCATCCAGATATTTCTTGAAAGAGTAGACCGATCGCGACGATACAACCCCAACTAGAAGCCGATTCCAAGCAAACTTGTAGCGGTGTTCCCTTATAAATCACCTGTGATTGAATGTAAAGAGGTGAGCCATGTCCAAATAGAAAGTGAAGTTCTTTGTTGTTGATAATCAAGTCACGCCTTCTCCTGCGCTCTAAAAAAGAAGGCAACCCAAACAACCACAGCCTTGTTTCGTAGCTTCCGGTGATTTCTGCCAAATGGTAAACGAGTATTCCACCGCTGTTTGGATTCTAAGTTTTCTTGATCATCATTCAGATCAGCTCACTAAAGAAGACAAGCATATTCCAGGATAGGACGCACGATAATTTTGTAGAGGACCCTGCTTGTTGCTACATCACATCGAGCGAAGTTTTAGAGAGTAGGTAGGTAAATTGTTTCACTCAAGACGCAGCAATAGGAATGGGCGGGGACCAACTCAAATTATCTGTGACGGCAATACCTAGGTCACAAGGCTGAGAGTCTCTTGCTAGCCTCTGCCGGTCGATAAAGAAGGGAATCTCAAGGTTACCTTTGCCGATATAAAGAATAAAACACTTTTCATGATTCAGAGGCAACAACCACTATTTACGCCACTTGGAAAGTTTGCTGTGGTGAACTTGAAGATGTCTCATACTAAACAATGGACAGTTGTAGAGTTCCGTGTCATCAGCAAACATCGCACAATTGGACCGAAAAATAAGAAGTTTATCAGAAGTATACAATAAGAACAGGATAGGACCCAGAACTGAACCCCAGTAATGATGCTCTTTGATGAGGAGAAAAACAATCATCGACTCTTACACGAAAATTACTGAAGGGAAAAATGATTCGATCTAAGAAACCAGAGGGCACCTTACTCCCAAGCACTCAAGCTTCCTCAGGAGTCTACGATGAGGAAGACGATCAAATTACCATGCAAAGTCAGGATAAACAACATCTTCCTCAATACCAGAGTCAATCTACTTGGTTCATTCGTTAATGCAGGTTAGTAAGTTTGTGGTTGTGAAGCTAACAGGAAGAACCCATGTTGTTCCTTGGGAGTAATTTTCTCGAGCAAACATTAGATATTCAGCTTATTGGTATGTGTTTTAGCAGAAATATTGTAACAGAAGCTTATAACCAATCCCGGGGGGCGAAGATGTACAATGAGAGTATGAGAATATTATGAATAGCATCCCATCCAACGGTGGAATGAAACTGCTGAGAAGACATTCATGACGACCAGGGGAGGAATGTTTCCTCAACCTGAGAATGTTACCTCTCACGTCCTCAACTCGATCTCGATCACATCCACAGTACGTGAAAAACTAGGAATAAGATAGTCGGGTTCTAGCACAAAAGTGGACGCAAAAGTTTCGACTATAACAACAGCCACCTGTCAGAAATTCTTACAAGGGTCTCTAGAAGAGTAACGAACAAAGGGTATTCCCCCATGATGTTCGTAGAAGAACGATGGATTTTCTAATTTTTTTGTATTCCTTGAACAGACCAAGCCGTGTTCAAAAATATTCTTGGCTCGTTGAATAACAGATGATACGACGATGAAGTATGACCAATGATTAGGGTAATCCTCATCTGATTTGTTGTGTAAGTAACGTTAACCCAATGATTTCTTCCGACGGATGATACTCAATATGAAATGCTTTACCTATGGTTCCAAAGCATTGTATATTTAACAATGAAAGTAGTACCAGTATATCCAGCATCATTGATTATGTCAGTGAACACTTCCTAGACATCCTCGATGGAAGGCTGTGAAAAGGAAATGGAATACCAGTCATAGCCCAATATATCTCGCGGGCTTATTCGAAGTTTACATTACTTCTTAGCTTACTCTGTTTACCGTCAGTACCTGCAGTGCTGAGCTGGATTTGGGTGGATAAGACAGTTATATCAAGGGCTGCAAAATTATTTCGTCCAGCTTATAATACAAGGTGTCCAGAAACGGTATCGGGTATTTGTAAGTTCCATAAAACAAAAAATGTTTATGAACAATAAAAAAGTTTTTTATTTATTATTATCATATGAATTTTGAAATTATTTGGAAGAGATAATTTTATCCAAATGATGACCGTTGCGTTGCTGGCACTCTTCAAAACGAAAACAAAGATTGGCGATAACACGTTGACACATAGCTATTGATATTGTTGCCATTTCTGACCTGATGTTTGCTTCAACTGGGTTAGATTCGTCGGATTATTTCAATTAACCTTACTTTTAAAGTATCCTCATGCAAAATAGTTAAGCGGGCTAAGGTCGGGGCTTCTGGGGGGCCAGTTGATGTTATCCCTCTGCGAAAGGACATTATTAGGGAATAATTCGTTAACAACTTCCATTGAATCATTTGAGGTAGCCTCATCTTGCTGTAACCATGTTTTTGAGTTAAAACCTGAAACTCTGACACCAAAACATTCCGCAATGTATCGCAATAACGGTCACTATTCACATTAATTGTTTGGCCACGTTGATCTTCATGAAAATAAGGACCAATTATGCCTTCAGCAGACATAGTGGCCCAAACCATTACCTTTGGGCTATATATATATTCTTTTGAACTTTTGGCTGACGATATTTAGTTAGCAATCAATAAAGCTTATAGATGAGAGGTTAGTGACGGGGTGTCATATAATTATCGTATGACATAAAAGCCTAGGGAAAAAAACCCCAGTAAAAAAACCGTGGCTCCCCGTCTAAGTGTGAAAAAACCAAAATAAGCTGAAATATATTTCAGGGACTTCTTTCTGCAAGAGTGGTCTTCTAGTCATGTAGACAGAGACTTCTTCAAGTTGCCCACATCGAATCTGGAAATAAAAGGACAAAAACAGAAAAAAACTGAATAACAAAAATACGTATCATATTCGTTTGAAATTCTTAACAAATTCCACGAAAGAATCGGAAACATCATGAATAGCCCTAAAACCATCTTGAAATTTATATATGGGACAGCTATTGATGAGATGAGGTATTTCTTCTGCTTCGCCACATTCACAACTTGCGCTTGGAACTGAGTTCTATTTGAATAGCATGCTATTGGTACGACCATGAACTGTTCTCAAACGATTAAAAACAGTTCAAATTTTCTTGGAAGATCAGAACCAGGAACTTTTTCATAAGGATCAGAATCGAGAAACTTATTGAACCTTCCGTAAGAGTTCCACTCAGTCTTCCATAATTCTTTATCACTTATGTTTATATTGAAGAACGTATTGTGCCATAATGGTTTAAGTGACTTCAATCTGAGAATTCTTTTTTGTGGAAAATATGAAATAATTGGAAATAAATTGGGAAACGAATGATGTTTGTTCCAAGAATTCAGAGCTGCAGTCTGTCTGCGAATATGGGGAGGAACAATATTAACCAATGAACCGGTGATCTGATGGTGCCAGTAATTATTCTCATGGATGTATTCAATTATGCATCAATTCATTGTGTATGTGCACTATTAAACTAAACAGAGCAACAATACTCAGCTGCAGAAAAAACTAGGGCTAGAGATGCTGCGCGAAGAGTGGAAGCATCAGCACCCCAAGACGATCCAGCTAATTTTTGAACAATATTATTCCTAGTTTTGTGCTATGCAGAGGTCATTCATGCTTTCGTCTCGGATTGTTTCTTCATCGCGAAGTGAATGAGGACGACTAGACTTTTGAATTTCAGCTGTCGCACCTGTATTCTCGAAGATCCTGATCCATTTCCTAATGCTATCGACACTTGGCGCGTGGCGTGTACGATAATCCGTAAGATAGAGATGTTATGCAGTCACTATTGAATCACCATAACGATTATACTCTCGTATGCAAAATGCGTCCCCAAGTACTGTTTTATCGTGACTAAAAATCCACAAAATGGCGGACGCCAGAAACCCCTCCCCGCTCCTTTCAAATATCTACTCCGTTCCGAATTTTCGAAAGAAATACCCGATACCTTTTTGGACACCTTGTTAATGGTATTATATATACATGAATAATAATTAATGGATAAGATAGAGCTCTGTAATGAAAGAAGAATTTCTTTGAAGAGAAGAATTGAAAAAAAACCATCAGAGTTTTGAATTTTCACTGTCGCACCTGTATTCTCGAACATCCTGATCCATTTCCCAGTACAATCGTCTCATGGCGCGTGGCGTATACGATATATCTCACGATAGAGACGTTGAACAGTCATTGTTGAATCACCATTACGATAATACGCTCGCAATCAAATTTTTTTTTCATTTCATTTATTCATTAGCAATCAGAATACAATAAAATAATTCTATAAGCTAATCAGATGTCTGTAGAGCAGGAGGCTCTGAAGTGGGTTTATAGGGTCTTCCAATGAAAAGACCCTTCTGTCCTATTTAAGGTCTGCTGGCCAATTCCTTTTGAGTCTTCGGGTGGTGTGGTTCTAGCAATGGCTGTAGAAGGTCGTTTACGTGTCCGTGTAGTTTGTCGTGGTGTTTCTGGCTCTTTCCTTTATGACGTCCATAACATAAGGTATTTTTAGATCTTCGTGCAATGTTTGATTGGTCACATACCATGTTGCATTTGCTATCATTCTTAGTATTTTCGATTGGCTTCTCTGTACTATAGATACGTTGGACTTAGAAGTACATCCCCACAGTTCAATACCATATGTCCAAATAGGTTTTATGACTGCTTTGTATATGAGAAGTTTGTTTTCCATCGACAATTTAGATTTGCCTGCCTATGAGCCAATACAGCTCTTTAACTTTCAGGTCTATTTGCTTCCTTTTTTAACCACGTGTTCCTTCCATGTTAATTTGTTATCTAAGTGAATTCCCAAATATTTTGTATTATTTGATACTGGTAACTGAATGTTATTTAACTGAACAGGAGGGCATTGTCCTTTTCGAAGCGTAAAATTGATTTGCATTGATTTTGTCTCATTGATCCTGATTTTCCATTTGCTGAGCCATTCTTGTATTTTATCAAGGTGTGTTTGTAAAATATTGGATGCTTTTTCAGGATTTTTGTCGGTTGCAAATATTGCAGCATCATCTGCGAATGTTCCGATTGTTGTGTTAGCATATGTGGACAGGTCTGCTGTATACACCAAATATAGAAACGGACCAATAACACTCCCTTGAGGAACGCCTGATTGTATGGGATAAAGATTGGATACTTTATCGTTGACCCTTACTCTAAAGCTTCTTCCGGTAAGATAAGATTTCATCAGTAGGAAATAGTATAGCGGTAGACACTTTTGATCTTGGTATAACAGTCCTTTGTGCCAGACTTTATCAAAGGCCTGACTGACATCCAAAAAAAGCAGATGTACAGTATTTTTGTCTTCCAGGGCTTTGCTGATTTCACGGCTTATTCTGTGAATCTGTTGTGTGGTGGAGTGATGAGCTCTAAAGCCAAACTGGTGTTGAGGAATTATTTCTTGGTTGTTGGTATCTGACCTTATTCTCAACAGCAATAACTTTTCCAATATTTTAGACAGAATCGGCAGTAAGCTGATTGGTCGATATGAGGAGACATCATTTGGATTTTTGCCTGGTTTTGGAAAGAGAATTATTTCAGCATTCTTCAGTTGATCAGGCCAATAGTTTTGTCTTAGAATAGCGTTGTATATTTGCGTCATTAAAGATACTCCAATCTTTGGGAGTTCTTGGATCATTTTTGGTGTGATCTTATCCATTCCTGCTGCTTTCCTTGGATTCAAATATTTGATTTCGTTTTGGACTTCTTTCAATGTGAGTTTTTTGATGGTGGTGACATTTGATAGAGTATATAAAAGCTCTCCTTCGATTTCATCGTCTTGGAGATTATCATTGGGTGTGAATACTCTGGCTAGATGTTCAGCAAATGTTTTAGATTTTTCTTGATCCGTTCTTGCCCAATGAAGTGTTGATCCTTACGAGTTGCGTATAGGTGCTATATGAATTTTTGGCCTTTTTGAATTTTTTATCGGTTTCCACACTGTGTTATCATATCTATTGAGCCCCATAACATAATTTTTGAAGGATTGTTCTTTGTGTTCTTTTATCTTGAATTTTAATTGGTTTGTTAGTCTGTTTAGGATAGTTTTATCTGTAGGTGAGTGTGTTTGATGCCAATTTTGTCTTGCTTTTTTCTTCTGGTTCAGGAGTCTCTTGATTGCTTCTGGAATAGTGTGGCTTTCTGCACAGCTTCTTTAAGGATATCAATAAATGATGTTAGCGCTTCATCTATCTCCCTGTTGGTTTTAAGGCTCACATTGAGTCGTATATTTTCTTCCATTATTCTTCTGTATTCGTTCCAATCTATTTTTCTATTATGTAGTCGAGAAATTGGTTGTTTGTGGATTATGAAACTGCTTATGGTGGCTATGATAGGGGAGTGATCTGAGGATAATTCATAACTTGGTATAACACTCATATAGGAGGATAAAATGCAATTTATTATGAAGAAGTCTAATAAATCTGGGGTTTTATTAGGATCCGTTGGCCAATAGGTTGGGGTACCAGTTGATAGGATGGTATTGTTTTCTTCTTGGGTGAGTTTTGCTAGTTCTCTACCTTTTGTTGTGGTGAGTCTTGAACCAAAAAGGGTGTTCTTGCTATTAAAATTGCCTCCAGCTATGAATTTTGATCCCAGAGTTTCGAAGAAATCCTTGAAATCCTGTTTTTTGTTATTATGCCTTGGAGGGCAATATACGGCAGCGATCGCTATGTCATGTGCTAGCGTTTGAACTTTGATAACTGTTGCTTGCAAATTACGATTGAGACGACCACTGCATTTATGGCGATTGAACTATTTATTTATTAGTGAGAAAAAATTATTTCTACTAATGCCTTTGAACCAGAACAGACAAAGCAATGTATATAATGGACGACAATTACGAATTCGTAATTGACATATTTTTTCAAAATTATTTATTAGTTTGATCTCGAATTACACATTACATTAGTTATCAAGCAATATTGCGTGTAGAAGTTGTTTGTTTCAACAGAGGTCAATGTAACGAAGTATCATACAACAGCGTATATTGCAACGGCTTAGAAAAAAAAAGTTAACATATTTCAAATTTTTATTTTTATCGCTCTGACATTTTCGAACGGATTTTCTTCAAAAGTTTCTCAGGACATTTGAAACAACTCAATTCTTAATTGGAAAAAATGTCATAGCATTCAATACATCTATGTACTGAGAGAAAGCAACAAGCGCGAATGGCAAATTTCCCAGTTTTTGCAAATTTGGAGTGCAGTTTTCAAACAGTTTCACTATCCACATTATGTGAATTTCATTGTACGGTGGATATAGTACTATTGATTAAAAATTACCTGTCAGCACCAACATGAAAACATTTCCTATGACGACTATAATAGCTATTATTGCCAATTCTACCATAGAGCAGTCCTTGTTCCAAAAACTACGAGCACCTGAAAAAAAAATCTCATGCTGTGAGACTTCATCAAATCCTCATCTGAAAATATTAATTGGCGCGAAATTCATTTTTGCGCATTCGGCATTCCATATTGTACGGAAACTGAATAAAATGGCCTTTCCTCTTATTTATACTATGGAAACTACATATTTTGATTCAAGTTCGAGTGCCCATTTGCCGATTTTGGTGAACTGAAGATATTTAAAATTAGAAAGTTGAGATTATGATTTTTTTAGTATTCACTAAAAATCTGGAATATTCTTGTAACCCTCTGTGGCGCTTCAACGCCAAATTAATGAACTGATTTGGATCAATAAATACAAATTTCACTGTTTATTGATATGAACTGAAAAGTATGGGAATAGTTTCGTATTCTTCTCTAACCCAATTATCCACTCACCTTTATGACTTATCAAGTACTCATCACAGATGCAGAGCTCATTCAGCATAAGTAGAGAAATATTTTCAAAAGTATATTTTCGTGATATATGTAGTTCAAATGCACTATTTGGAATTATTTTTATACAGGGTGCGTCTTTGACCACTGCGTTAATTTTAACTATAGATTCTTGACGTCAAAAGGAATATTTTCTTCCTTTAACATTTTTCCAATTTTGGCCCCGTTCAAAAGATATAGGGTATTGAAATTTCATAAAAAAATTGCATTTTAACCTGTAATATTCAAACTACAATATCAATTGAAGTGATCTCTTGTAGGTTTTTGATAACAGTCATGCATGTTTTGGCATCAATAGATTTATTCCATTTCTTGTGGGTTTCTCACTACTACTCTACAGATTGGTTAAATTGCATGAAAAACAAATATCGCTTGAACTGAAGGTCAGTATCTTGTACTTATCATTAGTCTTTTTTGCAGATAAAATCATTCTTCATCTTTTCTCTTTAATTGCACCATTCTTGAGATATTTGCAGTTGAAAGGAATTGAATCGATGGAATATTGTCCTAATTTTCTGATTTTCCCAAATCCAACTCTGTGCTGAAATGATTCAATAATCAGATTTGTTCAATGTTGCCATATTTTATGTCTTTATCAAATATTTCTACAAAAGGTTGGGGAAATATCTCTGGTCTATGGTTCCACCACTAAACACTATAGATGAAATTAACCACTGAACAATTCTTGTCTTACATTCACCACAAAATCTAAATTGCCATTTGCTGTATTCATTATTAATGATGTCTAGTACATTGTTTGATATTTAATCCATAGTAATATTCCATATTAAATAGAGAAAAAGTTTTCCATCACTCACTTAGGTACTTCGGTATATTGTCGTAATAAGCGTTGAAATAGGTAATGTATTTTCTGTCAGGACCTGTTGAATTGAAAACTTGTCTTTATGAAGAGCTGGTTCTTTATAGCTTCAGACTTTCAGGGTTCATCAAATTATATCAATTCTAACATAGGAATGCTTCAAATTAAGCTCTTATGAGCTTTAAAAACTTCGAACCCAGTCTCCTAGATTTGTTTTGTACCTTTATTATCTTTATTTCATACACCGATTCAACCTTGTTCACAAACATAGGAGACAATAGAATTTGACTTAGTTTTAATATTTCTGAATGTTTATAATGATGCATGGTTAATCAATATTGAAGCTATAAGCTCATAAACAAGAAAGATTAGAATAGAACGCATTTTCTGAACATAATCATTTCATACTGAATTGGAGAATTTAAAACTATCGAAATTATCCTTAGAATATTTTCCACATTTTCCTCAAAGAAAGCTACAAATAACTGTTGACAGATTCAAACACAATCAAAACAACAAGGAACCACAGAACACTATTTTATTGGGAACTACCCACCACAGAGGCGTTATAATATTTTAATATGATAATAATTCACTTATAACTAAAGATCAATAATGGTTACAGATATTATCTTTCATTTAAAAAAACATTGCAATTATTAATTTTTTCTCTCCTGGGGTTCGGTAATATATTAATATTCTATGTAAGGAATTGAAATTTGACATAGTCTATGAATAACCATTATTAAATATATATGTTTTTGTTTACGTAATTAAAACAGATACTCTGATTATAAAAACCAAAAATTTACGCATGTTCCGTAATCAGTAATTATTGTCTAACCAGAATAGATTCATATTAATGATTTAACAAAAAATTTTTCATTAAAGTTGATTTTTCAGAATCAAATTTAGCTGATCAAAATCAATTTCTTCAAGCAAGTATAATTGCACACCTAAATCTGGGAATACTTGTAATCTATCCAAGTGAATTGTTATCGGGATTCAGTACAGAAAATAATCATCAAGCAAAGTAACATAACTTTAAAATAATTATTCGTAGTGACATCATTCATTGTTGTTAAAGATTTTCATATTTTTAACATTATGATATCAAGAGACCTCATAGACCTGTTCACTGGTCTCTGTCAAGGAGAAGAAACTTCAGAACTATCAGTGTTTGGGAAATCGTAGATGATTTTTTCTGGCTTTGAGTGAACAAAAAAGCACCTCTTGCTTCGGAAGTTTTCATAGAAATGATGGTTTTTATGATCATGGAAATATTAAGAAGAAAATTACAAATGTATGATGATAACATCCAATAATCCTAAGGGTTTTTTTGGAATTTCTCACTAGAAAGGGATGGTTTATAATCTTAAACTAGAAATAAATTATAGTAGAACAACAAAAATCTATGTTTATGGAGTGTGAATTTTTTTTAACAGAAAATTAGTATTTTGTATTTTCCTTCTGGATCTGGACCTCATCGTATGAAACATGAGTGTGTGAGTCATTTTTTAGAGGGTAAATAATGTTTTTAAATAATTCAGATTCTTTAGTGGATGCTGTGAAAGGTATTTTTCATTCAAACTAAACTGGATTACAGAGGGGTATTTGCCCAATGTGAAAATATAAAATGCTTATAACTTTTTAACGCATATGGAAAAACCGTAATGGAAAAAGTGTTTCTTTTGATCTCAAGAACCTATGTTTAAAATTAACGCAGTGGTAAAAGACTCATCCTGTATATACGAGGTATACGATGGTTACCTTCTATATTTCGGGATTAGAGAACAGAAACAAATATTAATAATCGAAAATCGCTTTATTGTTTTTCGAAAGAATCCCTTCTGAGATCTATACAGTTTTGCATGCGTTTGAACCAATTGTCGGAGAACTTTTGCTACTCTGATTGAGGTATCTCCTAAAACTGCATTCTGAACGCATCAACCGCTTCTTCAGGTGTCGAAAAACGTATATATAAACGATATCTCATAGAATTTTTTTCGTACGGGAATTAAAAAATCCCAGGACTATACGGCGGATGAATCATCAAATCGATGTTTTGAGTGCTCAAAAATGCAGTTGTTAGAACCGATGTGTCAGAGCTCGCATTGTTGTGGTGAAGGGTGATCCGTCTCCAGCGGTTGGTTCTCCTGATTTCTTGAAAAACAGCTGGCAAACAAACATTTGTGTACCACTCAGAATTGACATATATCCGTCTAACCGAATCTCTCGAGCATCCGAAGGAGATGAGCTGGAGTCAAGTTCGTTATTGAGCAAAACGCGTCCAATGGTTCGAGAAATTTTGATTCCCTATAACTTCAGAATATTCGATCAAGTTGTAATATGGCAGATATCTGAACTAGTTTGAAACAACTTGGCTTACATTTCGCAGAACTTGACACGCTAGAAAATTATAAAAATTTTCCCATAAAAATTATATTAAACACCTCATGAGATATTGGACGTATCCAAATTAAAACTTGTGTATGCACGATACTGAAATCTTACTTATTCTGAAATGTCATTGTCCTAGTTCTTCTACCAAACGATAAATTTATTTATATAAATTTATCTTCATTTACCTAAAAGACAATAGAAATGTCAAATCTTCCCTCTGAAATTTCAATGCTGAATGCTTTCACAGGTATGTATTCGACTGACATCTTCAACACTCATTATTGCAGTTTCAGTTAGGGGAAAATTAATTGACACAGTTCATTTATCGTGAAATAATATACGATGTCAAAATTTAGAAAAGCAGTGAAGTGGTCTTTTAGGAGAAGAGAATTTAAGCATCGAAGATAACTTAAGGACAACTGCGAGTACAAATTTTGATCTGAGATGGGTTTGTTCATTCATCGTGGCAGTTGTATTTGTATCAAATTGTTACAATCTGTCGAACGAGCTCACACAAGCTCATGACCTCATGTAATTGCTTTTCTGAATTTTTTTAATGTGGATTTCGTGAAAAATATTTTTATATATTATATAAAATATTATACAGGGTGATTTTTTTTTGAGTGTTTCATTAGACGTTTTCGAGGAAGGACTTGTAATACAGATTCAAGATTTTGGATTTTTGTTAAAGAGTACATGAACTTTTATTGTAAAATATTTTCAAGAGGAATTTACTTCCGGTTTCACTGAAAAAAATGCAACACCCTGTATATTTATACATATTCGAATTTTTCGTTCAATTCTACACCTATATGATGTATGATATATGCAACCACTCAAACAGTTCTTGAATTATAGCCTGATTATCAAATTTGAAAAAAAGGTTGTCACAAATTAGTGTCCATATCTTCAAAATCCATCATTACAAGAATTTCCTTTTGCAGAAGTGGAACAAAAGAAAGTACGCTGATACTGTTTCTTGTATAACTTATGAGGAAATATTATACAGAATGTCTGAAAAAGGACCTCAAAGTGAGCCTCAATAAAACTATAAAATCACACTTTTTTCAAATGGCAACCCTATAATTCTGTAATTCCAATCAATGGCTCGTCAAAAACCAGTTAGGGTGTCCCGAACATTGCATGCCTCTAAAATCAGTAGTTTTGCCGTTATTGAATAAAATTCGAATTTCAGAATTGATTCAAGGTTTCTTAATCTAACCATAGATTTATTAGGATAGAAGTTTTCGAAAAGGCTATGTATATTGTAGTATTAGTTTCCTGTTGTGAGTAAAATTTTTGTGATAGTTTTAAACTAAGAGATCATTCATTATCTATTACTGTATTCACTCGAGTCCATTTAGGGTTAAGGCTTCCAGTAAGGAGAAAACTGTTTTTGATACCTCCTGAACTTTGATTTCGTTAAAGTCAGTAAATGTGAATTTCGTTCGTTGAATTTCTAATTACTTTTTCTAGGAATTTGTTACATTTGCCGCAAATAAAGAACATACCCTTGATATATCATTCCAGTGAAATCATTATTGTATGTTTTGCTTAGTGCTTGATCTGTAAGAAAAAGTAATAATGACATTTCCTAACATAGCCTACTTCAAGAATGCAAGCTTACAAACTGTCTTTAAACGTGAAATTCGAATTTTATTGAATAACGGCAAAAATACTGATTGTAGAGGAAATGTTCGGGACACCATAACTGGTTTTTGACGAGCAATCGATTGAAATAACAAAATTATAGGGTTGCCATATTTTGCATAGTGCCCGATTAATCAAATAATTATAAATGCAAGTTCTCTAAAATGCATTATAAATCAACAGACATAGCCTTCTTGATAAATTTTATCTTAATAAATCTATGGTTAAACTAAGAAACCTTGAATCAATTCTGAAATTCTAATTTTATTCAATAACGGCATAACTACTAATTTTAAATGAATGAAATGTTCGGACACCCTCAGAGCTGTGCTAAGTACCGAAAAAAAGTGCTTCGAGCACTAAGCCCTAAGCACTCGAAAAAAAAAAGGCTTCGAGTCTCGAGTTCTAAGCACCGCTTTCGACAAAAGGCTCCGGATTAACAAGCACTTTTGCCAAAGTAATTGAATATTTCGAGCACTAAGCACTAAGCACTTTAGTGGGAACTATTTTATGTAATGTTGTTTGATTGAAATGAGAACTCTTTAGCTTCATCGACATATCTAAAATTATGATTTCGAGACTGGGAAAAAATCAAAAGCCATTTTATTTGTTTTGTGAAACGCATGCATTCAATTTACATTCTGGTACTAGTTAATCTTGTCGATCTGAATCTGAATGGCTGTTCCTAATCAATGCATAAAGTTGAATTAATAATCGAGGACCAATTATTTTATAAGCGAGAACACATTACTGAAAAAATGTGGAAAGCACTGACGTGAGATCAGGAGCTTTTACGCGCTTGTTCTAAAGTCTTTTCTCAGACTTAAAAAGAGTGCGATTCAAAATCAGCCAGCACAATGAGAGTGAAAGAATCAATAAACATATATCTTGAATGGAAGTTGAGTGCACCTACAGTTCAGCAAATTCTTCGATCTGGCATTCTTTCCACATTTCTATACCATATATAAGTTGTTGTAGTTGAGTGTCATCAATTATAACCGAATTTCAGATTCATAATTGCTGAGCTATCGGACAGGTCTGGCCCAATAACTAACTTGACTTATATTTGGATAAACTAATTCTATTAATATGGAATCTCTATCTCATCTCTTTCGGAAGATAGAGACTATTCAGCTAAACATTTTCAAATTGGCGATCATTTTCAGCTCGATATTCAGAAATTACAGACATTTGGAAAAAAAATAATCCTCTTGTCGCAAAATTCATAATGACATTTCCATTCAAAAGATGACAACTGCACACACCAGTATTTTAGACATGTTTGTCATAAAAATGAACCCACAGAATTAGTTTCATTTTCGGCTCAATATTCACTGATTATGACAACTTGTCATAAAATTAAAACCACCCTCATAGAGATTTATAGTTGATGTGATGTGAATTCATAGATAGAAATAGAATCTGTGACTTCATTTTCAGAAAAACTCTTATATCTTCTGGAGATTGTACGCTATGATGATGAAATTTTAAAATATTTTAGGTACCTATACCCTGCATAAATGCCCTAAATTGTTGTGATCTGACAAATAACTTATGAGATATCGTGTATTGAAAAAAAACATTTTGGGAATTTTCAAAAAATTTTCTCTCGTGACGATTTTCTCGAAATGTGGCACACTCCTTCCTTTTAACGCTATCTAGACATTCTCTAAGTTACGAATTGATAGGATGAATATTCAAGAAATTAATGTTATTAACTGCTAAACTATTCTATGGATTTGGCCCAATAACGAACTTGACCGAGATATTTGGACACTCGGCCTATTCTGAAAAAATGAAAACTCTAGGTCCCTTCCTTCGGAAGATAGAGAGTATACGACCGGAGGGCCGGCGGGCCGGACATACTCAAGTTTGACTTCGAATTCTTCATCAGGAAGTCAAACCCAATCGATTGAGGCCATTTTCGGCTCGATATTCGAAAATTACAGACCTTTGGGCAAAACGATAACACATTTTCCTATTTTGGATCCCTTTTTTTGTGATGAGACACGAAGGCTTATAGTAACAAGGAATGAGAATTCAAAATTTCCAATCTATTCGCTTTCGGTTCCATAAAATTATAATATATTTTCAGGATTGATGAAATTTAATTATATTCAGGAAATCAACAACGTCCATAGAAACATCATAGATATCTGACGAATATCTTATAAAGAATCGGTTCTAATAAAAGAAGATTTTTTTGGGAATTTTTAATAAATTTTCTAGAGTGGCGATTATCTCGAAATTTGGTAAACCATTCAATTTAACATCATTAAAACACCTTCTAAATTATAAATTGATCAGATGAATATTCTAGGCGAAAATCAAATTTTGAATGCTAATAACTAACGATGGATTTGGCCCCTAGCTGGTTTTTGACGAGCCATCGATTGGAATTACAAAATTATAGGGTTGCCATTTGAAAGAAGTGAGATTTTATAGTTTCATTGATGTTCACTTTGGGGCCCTATTTCAGACATCCTGTACAATATTTCCTCATAAGTTATACAAGAAACAGTATCAGCAATCTTTCTTTTGTTCCACTTTCACAAAAAGAAATTCTTGTAATGATGGAATTTGAAGATATGGACACTAATTTGTGACAACCTTTTTTCAAAAATTTGATAATCAGGCTATAATTCAAGAAGCGCTTGAGTGGTTGCACGTATCATACATCAAATGAGTGTAGAATTCAACGAAGAATTCGAATATGTTTGAATATACAGGGTGTAGCATTCGAAATAACGAAGTTACATTCGTTTCCGGTGAAACCGAAAGTAGATTCGTCATGAAAATGGTTTACAATTAAAGTTCAAGTACTCTTAAACGAAAATCCAAGATCTTGAATCTTTATTACAATTCCTTCCTCGAAAGCGTCCACGAAACACTTAAAAAAATCACCCTGTACAATATATTTATTATATATCATCAATACATAGACCATCAATACTTTCTCTTGACTCACCTAATAATATTCCTATGTTTTCGAAGAAGGCTGAAAAGTACAATGCAGATATAGACATGCCAATAAAGATGTGAGCAGAATCTGGCCGTATTGAATGCACGAAGGTGACCCCTTGGGTGAAACATGTAGTCCAGTGAACTAGAAGAAGAGTTAGAGCAAGATACTTTCCAATTTCCATAAAAGCAGGCGAATAATTTCTCCTCTGAAAAAAAAATGGTATTTTAAATACAGTGATCTATGCAGAAATCTGGAAACATGAGAGAAAAGCTCTGTCGTGAGATTAGGAGTTTCAGTGCGAGTTATACAGGGTGATTCTCTGAACACTGCGTTAATTTTAACCATAGGTTCTTGAGATCAAAAGAAACACTTTTTCCATTACGGTTTTTCCATATTCAGCTGCGTTGAAAAGTTATAAGCATTTTAAGTTTTCACATTGGGCAAATACTCCTGTGTAGTCCAGTATAGTTTGAATGAAAAATACTTTCCACAGCATCCACTATTGAATTTGAATTGTTTAAAACCATTATTTTCCCTCTGAGAAATGATTCACTCACTCATGTTTCATCCGATGAGGTCCATATCCAGAAGGAAGATACAAAATACTAATAGTCTGGTAAAAAAAAATTAACACCATAAACATAGATTTTTGTTGTTCTACTATAATTTCTTTCTACTTCAAGATTATAAACCATCTCTTTCTAAAGAGAAATTCCAGAAAAACCTCAGAATTATTGAAAGATATCATCATACATTTGTAATTTTCTTCTTAAATTTTCCAAATCATAAAAACCATCATTTCTATGAAAACTTACAAGCCAAGAGGTTGTCACTTTGCTTTTATTTTCACTCATAGCCAAAAAAAATCATCTAAGATTTTGCAAACTCTGATATTACTGAAGTTTCTTCTCCTTGACGGAGACCAGTGAACAGGTCTATGAGGTTTCTTGATATCATACTGTTAAAAATATGAAACTCTTTTTCGAAATTTTCAACAACAATGAATGATGTCACTACCAATAATTATTTTAAAGTGATGTTACTTTGCTTGATGATTATTTTCTGTACTGAATCCCAATAACAATTTACCTGGATGGATTACAAGTATTTTCAGATTTAGATGTGCAATTATATTTGCTTGAAGAAATTGAATTTGATCACTTTAGTTTGATTTTGAAAAATCAACTAGGTGTTCTCCAATAAAAATTTTTTTGTTAAATTATTGATATTTCATTTCATTTATTCATTCGCAATCAGAATACAATAAAATAATTCTATAAGCTAATCAGATGTCTGTAGAGCATGAGGCTCTGAAGTGGGTTTATAGGGTCCTCTCCAATGAAAAGACCCCTTCTGTCCTACTTAAGGTCTGTTGGCCAATTCCTTTTGAGTCTTCGGGTGGCGTGTGGTTCTAGCAATGGCTGTAGAAGGTCGTTTATGTGTCCGTGTAGTTTGTCGTGGTGTTTCTGGCTCTTTTCCTTTATGACGTCCATAACATAAGATATTTTTAGATCTTCGTGCAATGTTTGATTGGTCACATACCATGGTGCATTTTGCTATGTAGTATTCTCGACTTATTTTCGTGAATTGAGATTCTGCTTCTCTGTACTATAGATAGTTATTTAACTGAACATCGAAGGATTTTGTCGTTTTCGAAGCGTAAAAACATTTGAGTTGAAATTATTGATTTTGTGTTTCTCATTGAACCTGATTTTTCATTTGTTGAGCCATTCTTGTATTTTCAATCAGGATTAACATTTGTTATTTGGCATTGTCGTTTGTAAAAATATTGATGCTCTTTTCAGGATTTTTTTTGTCATTCGTGACAATGGTTGTGAGCCAAAATATTGATGCATCATCGAAGCATCGAATGTTCCGATTGTTGTTGTTAGCACATGTGGGCAGTTAGCACATGTGGGCAGGTCTGTTGTATAAACCAAATATAGAAACGGACCAATAACACTCCCTTGAGGAACGTTTGATTGTATGGGATAAAGATCGGATAGTTTATCGTTGACCCTTACTCTAAAGCTTCTTCCAGTAAGATAAGATTTCATCAGTAGGAAATAGTATAGCGGTAGACACTTTTTGATCTTGTATAACAGTCCTTTGTGCCAGACTTTATTAAATTATTAATATGAATCTATTCTGTTTAGATTATAAATACTGATTACTGAACATGCGTAAATTATTGGTTTTTATAACCAGAGTATCTGTTTTAATGACATAAACAAAAACATAAATATTGAATAATGGTTATTCATAGATTATGTCGAAATTTAATACCTTATCATAGAAAATTGATTTATTACCGTACCCCAGGAGAGAAAAAATTTATAATTGCAATGTTTTTAAATGAAAGATAATATCTGTTACCATTATTGATCTTTAGTTATAAATTTCCTCAAAATAACTAGAGTGAATTATTATCACATTAAAATGTTATTATAACGATTCTGTGTTGGGTAGTTCCCAATAAAATAGTGTTCTGTGGTTCCTTGTTGTTTTGATTCTGTTTGAAACTGTCAACAGTTATTTGTAATTAAAAAAAATGTGGAAAATATTGGCAGGATAATAACGATAGTTTGAAATTATTCAATTAAGTATGAAATGATTATGGTCAGAAAATGCATTTTATTCTAATCTTTCTTGTTTATGAGCTTATTTATAGCTTCCAGTTTCAATATTGATTGAATTCTAATTGATCATGCATCATAACAAACATTCAGAAATATTGAAACTAAGACAAACTCTATTGTCTCCTAAGTTTGTGAACCAGGTTGAATCGGTCTATGAAATAAAGATAATAAAGGTACAAAACAAATCTAGGAGACTGGGTTCGAAGTTTTTAAACCTCATATGAGCTTAATTTGTTGCATTCCTATGTTAGCATAGATATAATTTGATGAACCCCGAAAGTCTGAAGCTATAAAGAACCAGCTCTTCATAAAGACAAGTCTTCAATTCAACAGGTCCTGACAGAAAATACATTACCTATTTCACGGTCAAAATATACCGAAGTACCTATGTGAGTGATGGAAAACTTTTTCTCTATTTATTATGGAATATTACTCTGGATTGAATATTGAACAAGGTGCTAGACATCATTAACAATGAATACAGCAAATGGTTATTTAGATTTTGTGGTGAATGTAAGACAAAAATTATTCAGTGGTTAAATTCATCTATAGTGTTTGGTGGTGGAACCATAGACTGGAGAGATTTCTTCAATTTTTTGTAGAAATATTTAATAAAGACATCAAATATGGCAACATCGAACAATTCTGATTATTGAATCATTTCAGCACAGAGTTGGATTTGGGAAAATAAGAAAATTTGGACAAAATTATATCGATTCAATTCCTTTCAACTTCAAATATCTCAAGAATGGTGCAATTTAAGAGGAAAGATGAGGAATAATTTTATCTGCAAAAACGACTAATGATTCCACGAAGTACGAGATACGGACCTTCAGTTCAAGTGATATTTGTTTTTCATGCAATTTAACCAATCCGTAGAGTAGTAGTGAGAAACCCACAAGAAGTGGAATAAATCTATTGGTGCCAAAATATGCACTACTGTTATCAAAAACCTTCTACAAGAGATCATTTCAATTGATATTGTCGCTAGAATATTACAGGTGAAAATGCAAATTTTTTTATGAATTTTCAACACCCTATATCTTTTGAACGGGGCCAAATTTGGAAAAATGTTATGGAAAGAAAACGTTTCTTTCGACGTCAAGAATTTATGGTTAAAATAACGCAGTGGTCAAATCCTCACCCTGTATATTACATAGAACGATGATACTGCAAGATATCATCTTCAGTTCACCTTCCTGTGGGAATCTCTCTGAATATACGAATACGTCGAATATGCAGTTTTCCTTTAATACGAGTATAAGTTTAGAACTATGAACATTTTATATTAGTCTTGACAATGTTTTGATAGCGTTCACGTGTATTTGTAACGAATAAAGTTTTTCAAAAAGCTCACTGTCCTACGCATAATATCACTGGCGCAGTCGGTAGGATATCCCGGGGATTCTTCCAGTTTACATTGGAAGTGCACAAATTAAGGAAAAAATGGATGATTTTATCCATTATATGCATTAGTGTTTACAGGTTTCTTTTCGGTCGCAATTTCAGAGACTCAATTAGAAAAAATGCCGACGTTTCGATTTTATTTTGAAATCATCTTCAGGGCTCTAAAATAAATGACAAACTTAATAGTAAAAACAAGTAAAAATTTAAAGGAACAGAGAAGAATTGAATAAGAACATTAATCAGACTAATAAAGTAATAAATATGATCAAAAATATCTTTGAAATTATCACATATATACTGTTGAAGGACAATGCTCACCTCTCAAGAAGATGTTTTATGTTCTGTGGTTATGGATAGAATAAGTAAGGTTAGAGTCAGTAGTTGATTTTAAGGCGGCAAGAGAGAACAACGATGTATGTAAGAGATTAATGTTAGGAAGTAATAAATAGATAAAAGTATTTGTGAGTTGTTTTAATGAACTACAAACTGGCCAACAAGTTTCAACATATACAAATAACAATTGGAAGCTGCTCACATTGCCAGTCGGTCTTTATTGTCAATTCGAAAATTAAAAACAACGAGGATGAAATAATACAAGATATTATATACGGTTGACTGAATTGTACAAAATAAAATGCATCAAAGGAAAATGAACCGGATAGATGACATTCAGTGTTAATCATCTGATAACTATCAAATAAGAAAAACGAAATAATGTGTACGTAAACTTAAGCGAACACGAAACAATACAAATCTATGGATGTTATAAATCTTGTATTCTCTGTATGAGATCAAAATATGCTGTATTCAAGTTATCAATGTCGCTTCTCTTGTTAACAGAATTTGCATCTTTTTTAATTTCAAGCATTTCACAGAAAAATCTTTTTTTCAAGTTGTTTTGAGTATCTAAAATAGTGATACCTTCAAAATTAAGAGTGTAACGTATTCAAACTATGTTCAGCTAATGCTGTGTTACTATCTATTTTTAATGGGATTGTGAATATTAACAGTCTCTTTTGTGTTCAGTTTTTCTAGTTTTAAGGTATCTATTCGTCTGACCTATGTATACCTTGTCGAAAAGTAACCTCTTTTCACTAATACATATTGATACCAAGGTCCTCAAAAATATCAAAATTTATCCATTATATTGACTTATCGCCAATTTATAACCAAATTATTCACCTTGAGTCCGTTTGTCAAGAAGTAATGAAATCTCAATCTTTATTCGATAATAAAAAAATTTATTTCACATTACAAAATTATAATAGAATCGTGAATTACCAGGTACAGATGGCGTTGCAAAAACTAAATAGTTTATTACCTCAAAAAAAAAAAAACAAGCGAGGACTAATAGATGGATTAGGAACTATTATTATTATTGAACTCTTTATTGCTTCTGAATAAGTTTCATACATTTTACAGTATTGTGCAAATGGTGGAAATATCGCCATGCAATTTCTTCTTGCCAACCAAAAGTAATCTATTAAGGAAACTTATACCTAATAAGTATGTGATTACATCATATTATATAAATTCAAAATTAAAACAAGAATATTTGACCTAACTTGGATTCAGTTCCACTGGATATAGGAGCACCGGTTGACTACGCGAAGACATCAAGCAGACTGCAGACTGCGCAAAACAGATAATCGTGGAAACAGTTGAAGTAGACTTTCGTCCAGGAGTGAACGGCAAACGGCTGAAGAAGAAGAAGTATCGTATACGGGTCAGCCAGAGAGAGCTTTATCAAATCAATTGAGACTCTACAAAGAACATGCCTAAGATCAGCTTTGGGCGGTTTTCCTACAAACCCTGTCGAAAGTCTTCAATGTCTATCCCAGATACCACCTCTCGTGAACAGACGATTATTTTTGTTGCTGGGATATGCTGTGAACTTATGGTACACATTTACACGTCTACATCAACTTATAGAAGTTTTTTTTCCTGCTACACCGGTTACGAATATTATGTCAAAATGCTCGCAAGGATTTGGTAGAAACAGCACTTCCATCGACACTTGGGCAAAACGATTTCACGATGTTTTTCTGAAACAATCGATCAAAAACATGGTGATATTCTTGATCTCATGATCAAGAGAATTGGAAAGACCCCAGGCACGACAAGGGTTTTTAAAAAATAAAATGAAACGAAAGAAAATAATTCACGAAATTCTAAAAAATGAAAAAATAACAAAAACGAAACGCGAATCCTGGAGTATCGACTTCTGCCTACCTGGTTTCACCGTACGGCTGAATTTACTCTTCCAGGTACTCATTTGTGAAAAAAGTCACTTTCTAGACTTGTCGAGATTTCTGAGAGAAATTTTTTTGTACTTCATCTGATGTTACGCTGTGTTAGTACTCGCTTGTTTCTTCGACGTAGGTCACATGCTCCAACATATGTTTCGCGGAAAATGGAAATGAACATATATAGCATAGACAAAGAAGAGATAGACCACCAACTCCTTTGATTCGTTTGGCACGTTGACGGTGGCGACCTTATGAGCAGTAGATGGAACTAATCGTGAGAAATGGCGGCAAAGTCGTTGAAGTAGAAAACTTTCAGAGCGATTGTGGCGTCCTCCCCCGCTGTAGATGACACTAACGATAATGCTATTAAAGAATGATAGGAAATAATTTCACAATTTCAATAAATTTTGCTGCAATTTTCAAGTCCTTGATTTTTTTATTAGATATTTTTGAATGCAAGGACCTAAAAATTACAGCAAAATTTATTCATATTGTGAAAATGTTTCGAGTATTATAATGAAAGTCAAAGAATATTTATCAATTTTTTTTTGTACATAATTAAGCAAATTGATTTCTGTAAACAAAAATAAATTAATTAATTAAATCATTTGATTAATCTGATTTTTTACTTTTTGAAGATATTATAAAATAATTTCTGATAACTGACAAATATTTAGGAGACATCGATTTGAAAGCTGAACTTCTTTGGCGAAACACGAATGTAATCCTCTTCAGATCTGCAACAAAATTAAAAAGATTGTAAGAATATAATGTTGATACTCTACAGATGGATATAATAACATACTTATATTCCAATGCTGCACAAACTGTGTGACTCAGAGTCTTAGCAGTTATAGAGATTTTCATTTTCAAGTTTGAGTGTTTCAAAGCCAAATGTTCTGGTTCAATTCTGTACAATTTTTGGAACCTGTTTCTATCAAAATTCAAACTGTACAAATCACCCGAAGATCAACTTCTTGAATTGACTTCTTCAATCAGGATTTTTAGATGAGTGGTCTTTACCTGATCTATAGTGAAGTAGTAGGTAATGAGTTGTTTCCAAGATATTATCAAAACTAAAGCATGATTAGCGATTTCTTTGAATCGTCCTAGATTTGAATCTAAATCTACATATCCTACTACTTTACTCAAGGCATGGTCATAATATAAATCATGAGACAAAGACAATTCATCAAACATGACTCAACAAAATTTATCAAGGATGGAAAATTTAAAAAATTTTACTGCTAATCTCTGAAATATTTGCTTATTAATGCCTGTATCAAAAAGAAAAGACCTCAAAACTGTTTTCAAAGTAGATTTACTCAGCAATTTTAGAAAGTTATTTGAAAATCTGTATGATCGTGGACCACGCTTATATAGAGCTAATGCAAAAATTTTATCATCAGGTGTCCAACGCTCCCCATGTTTTCTACAGTTGGAATTTCTGATCTGAGAAGATATAAATCGAACCCCATTATCGCCAATCGACTGTTTAAGCTGCAAAAATAATTTAAAATCACTAATCTTCTCAGCTAATTTTAACTTATGTTTAGACTTTTCAATATGTTTCTTTAATTTTGACAGTTGCACTCTTTGTCTTTTATTAATGTCATAAAGAAATTTCTGTTCAGGCGATAATTGGTTCACTCGATGAATATTGATTTTTTTCAAATTCCTGATTTTTTGTTCTCTACAACAGGTTTATTAATTTTCATTGTATCAATCAAACTATTACTCGGAACACAATTTGGAAAATATAATAATATATGAGCACTAGATGTTTTCAAACCTTCAATTCTAAAATCAAATTCATTATTATTTTTTTTTTTATTATCACTATAATTTTTAGATGTAACCATTTCATAATTAGGAAAATCTGGCAGAGCTGAAGGAAGGAGTTTATTTTTAAATGTACTGGTAATGCTTTTGACATTGAAATGACCCTCACATATTCTAGTATTATAAAACAGCTGTAATGAAAAGCTCTAATTGTATGATCCCACTCTGAAATTCTACTTGCAGGAGGTCGAAAAGAGTGCTAGTTATTGGTTGAACCCGTGTAATATTTATTAGCACAATTTGGGATGCAACAAGAATACTGAAATTTGAATGATGATGACATACTGTTCATGAATTTATACTTACCTTTCAGTATACTTACAAAAACTTTCAATTGATCCCTCACCGAACACTAATCGCTGCTATCACAAAATTTGGTCGATCTACAAAACAAATAGTGTAAATTTTCCTTCAAATATTTCTCAGGGGTTTCAGTAAACGAAAAAGATATATCTCAAAGTTTATGATAATACCATAAAGAATTTCAGATTTCTCGAAAAAAAATAGGTATGATGTAGTATAATACATAAAAAAAATTCAAATCATTCGTTCTATTCAACTTTTTGATATTTTAGATGAAAAAAACAATTACCACGATTCACAAACAAAAAACAACAGAACCGATATATACACTTCAATGAAAGAATGAACGAAACTAAAGAAGGGTTAGAATTCGCGACATTTCGCGCGACAATATGTCCCCTTCTTTTTCATTATATAGTTTTTTCTCACAATTAGTTCCATCTGCTGCTCATAAGGTCGCCACCGTCAACGTGCCAAACGAATCAAAGGAGTCGGAGGTCTATCTCTTCTTTGTCTATGATATATAGAGTATACTTTTATCTATACGTGCAAGTAGCTACTAACTAAACTAATTAAATTAAATTAATCAGTTGCAGTAACTTTGTTTTTTGATTGTGGCCACACCCACTTTATGACAGCATTGACAATTAGTTTTTGGACATATTTGTAGTAGAT
>JARTUT010002393.1:0-30957 GCA_030674115.1 Micraspis discolor
CTGCTTAGGGCTCTCGTTTCATCGGTACTTAAACAACTATGATCATAGTTGTTCATGGATTAGGCCTCCTGGGAAACCATGTAAAAATAAAACGCGCTAAGCAATCTACCTCCGGGGTGGTGTGGAAACGATTGTATATAGATTGAAATGAACGAATTTTTTGAAACTGCGAAATGATTTTCCCTTAAAAATTTGGAAAAAATAGACCTGTTAAAGAATTTTGTATTCGAGTATTTTTCTTCTATGAATATGAAATTCTTCCCCAATTTTTACTTGCACTGTATACATATTCTAATAATGTGTATCGGATTATTACACCAGTTTCCATTATTTTCATAATCATTGAAATTATTCATCAAAATTTTCAATTATCATGAATTACTATACATTCACAGAACTTATCAAATGCGTCATAGTTATTTATACAGGGTGAGTCTTTGACCACTGCGTTAATTTTAACCATAGATTCTTGACGTCAAAAGAAACATTTTCTTCCTATAATATTTTTCCAAATTTGGCACCGTTCAAAAGATATAGGCTGTTGAAATTTCATAAAAAAAATTGCATTTTCACCTGTAATATTCAAACGACAATATCAATTGAATTGATCTCTTGTAGAAGGTTTTTGATAACACTCGTGCATATTTTGGCATCAATAGATTTATTATTGTTATTTAGAGGGCTATTTGCCCAATGTGAAAACTCTAAAAGCTTATAACTTTTTAACGCAGATGAATATGGTGAAACGCTATGGAATAAAAGTGTTTCTTTTGATCTCAAGAACCCATGGTTAAAATTTACAATTAACGCAGTGGTCAAAGACTCACCCAATATTCTTGGAGCTACAATTACCTTTTTTTTTTTTTTTACACACAAGTGGATCATTTCTTAGAGGGAAAATAATGTTTTTAAACAATTCAGATTCAATAGTGGATGCTGTGGAAGGTATTTTTCATTCAAACTAAACTGGACAACAGAGCGGTATTTGCCCAGTGTGACAACTTAAAATTATTTTAACTTTTTACGCAGATGAATATGGAAAAACGGTATGGGAAAAAGGTGTTTTTATTATCTCAAGAACCTATGGTAAAATTAACGCAGTGGTCAAAGATTCACTCTGGATAAGCATTGAGTATAAATCTACCTAGAGGGAAAACGCAGTTCAAAGAAATGTAGCCAGAAATATACTAGTACGATTTCTGGTTTATAGATGGACTGTATGTTTCTGAAATAAATGTATTTGTTCTTTACAGCATCTAACGAAGAGTTACCGAACTATTAGACGATGGCCAGGGCCGGCTTCAGAAAATATGTTGTTCTTCACGAAGATTCATACTTACTTTATTTCGATATTTGTTCTTCCGAACTAAGATTAGGGAGGCCAAGATAGTACCATTAAAAATTGAATCCCTCATATCATGATTTATCCGAATTTCTCCCTTGTATGTTATGTCATTGGATCGTCTAAGTTATGATAGATATTTATAGAATTTCAGGAAACACTTCTGTTAACGAACATAAGATTTCGAACTGAAGCGGCGCGTTTACATTCGGCTATATTTCCAACTTAAAAATGAAAATCGTTAGGGTTTATTCACAATGAATGTAACGTAAACGCAACCATAAATTATCTTCACATTGATGGAGTTTCACACATTTTAAGCAAATCTGTAACGTAATAGACAATAGACGGTCCCATAATAATTCAACTCGCGCTGTATTTTGTAATGAATATGAACTTGAATATTGATTAATTAATGATTAAGCTTGAAAATATGTTATAAGATTCTATGCGTTACATTTAAGAGCACTAGCGCGAGGACGGCGTTTTAGGTCGCTATTTCTCAAAATGATACGATTTTAATAAGAATTTGTACTAATATTGAAGGTGTAACATTATATCAATGTTTCTGATTTTATGTCTGTTAGGCCCGAAGACCGAAAACGCTAAGTGGCTGGAAAAAACGACCACATCGCGTTCTGGCTGCCTTCGAACGCACAGAACGCGTTTTGGCTGTTTTTAAACGCTCGCAACGCGTTCTGGTAATTGTTAAATAGCCGGAACGCATTTTGTCAATTGTTCAACGCTCACAACGCGTTCTTAATGTTCGACTTGTATTATTTACCGCTTTCTACCTGCGTAGGATAAAATTTATATTGTCCCTCATAAAACAAAGTTGAAAATTGAAATACAATTCAATTATTGACAACTACAATTGGATACCAAAGATGGGTTCGGTTTTTCTTGCCGAATCATTTCAACAATATTAAATTTCTTTTCTTATAATTATTTTTCAGTTCTAGGAAGAAAGTTACACTAATAAACATATATTGTCGAGCATATAATATATAAATGCATGTATGAAAAAGCGAAAAGTTCTTTATTAAACAAATGAATTTCAATTTATTTTCTACAAATCCAACTTATTGTGAAGAACAAAACAAACTTGAATTTATAACTCTTTTAATCACTTTATTAGAAACAATTCAATTATAGAAAACTACAATTGAATACAAACGACGGGTTTTTCCGAACTTTTGTGTACTTTACATAGGTACGTTACTTATTTTTACAATAACTGTTTGAATGAAATTTCGAATTACATAGTACATTTAAATTGTATCCGTAAAGTATGGAACAAATTCATTTTTAGCTAATCAGATCATTTTTTTCCGGCCACTGAGCGTTTTCGGTCTTCGGGCCTAACATGTCTATAACGTCTCAAGTATGGACTGCCTTAACGTAAATGGAAAATTGCATAAAACTATTAGATCAAAACCATTGAAACTATTTCATTTATTCTCAATGGTATAAGTAAACAATATTTCATCTACGATAATGCTTGTCAGTTTGTAGGTAAATTGGTGTAGAAATGCTAATCGAATAAGCACGTCGAGCGGCCTTGAGGGTTATTAAGTCGCTTAGTAAATTCCATGCTCCGTGTCCACTGGGTTCGAATCCCAGCCGAGTAGCATAATTATGCTTGAATTCTTTCCTAACTGTTCGCTTCGCTTGCTCTTTGAATTCGCTTCTGCTTTCTGTGCTTCCTCGGGATAATTCTGAAAGCTCTGCTTAGGCTCTCGTGTCATCGGTACTTAAACAACTATGATCATAGTTGTTCATGGATTAGGCCTCCTGGGGAAACCATGTAAAAATAAAACGCGCTAAGCAATCTACCTCCGGGGTGGTGTGGAAACGATTGTATATAGATTGAAATGAACGAATTTTTGAAACTGCGAAATGATTTTCCCCTTAAAAATTTGGAAAAAATAGACCTGTTAAAGAATTTTGTATTCGAGTATTTTTCTTCTATGAATATGAAATTCTTCCCCAATTTTTACTTGCACTGTATACATATTCTAATAATGTGTATCAGATTATTACACCAGTTTCCATTATTTTCATAATCATTGAAATTATTCATCAAAATTTTCAATTATCATGAATTACTATACGTTCACAGAACTTATCAAATGCGTAATAGTTATTTATACAGGGTGAGTCTTTGACCACTGCGTTAATTTTAACCATAGATTCTTGACGTCAAAAGAAACATTTTCTTCCTATAACATTTTTCCAAATTTGGCCCCGTTCAAAAGATATAGGGTGTTGAAATTTCATAGAAAAATTGCATTTTCACCTGTAATATTCAAACGACAATATCAATTGAAATGATCTCTTGTAGAAGGTTTTTGATAACACTCGTGCATATTTTGGCATCAAAAGATTTATTATTGTTATTTAGAGGTGTATTTGCCCAATGTGAAAACTCAAAAAGCTTATAACTTTTTAACGCAGATGAATATGGTGAAACGGTATGGAATAAAAGTGTTTCTTTTGATCTCAAGAACCCATGGTTAAAATTCACAATTAACGCAGTGGTCAAAGACTCACCCAATATTCTTGGAGCTACAATTACCTTTTTTTTTTACACACAAGTGGATCATTTCTTAGAGGGAGAATAATGTTTTTAAACAATTCAGATTCAATAGTGGATGCTGTGGAAGGTATATTTCATTCAAACTAAACTGGACAACAGAGGGTATTTGCCCAGTGTGACAACTTAAAATTATTTTAACTTTTTTACGCAGATGAATATGGAAAAACGGTATGGAAAAAGGTGTTTCTTATTATCTCAAGAACCTATGGTAAAATTAACGCAGTGGTCAAAGATTCACTCTGGATAAGCATTGAGTATAAATCTACCTAGAGGGAAAACGCAGTTCAAAGAAATGAAGCCAGAAATATACTAGTACGATTTCTGGTTTATAGATGGACTGTATGTTTCTGGAAATAAATGTATTTGTTCTTTACAGCATCTAACGAAGAGTTACCGAACTATTAGACGATGGCCAGGGCCGGCTTCAGAAAATATGTTGTTCTTCACGAAGATTCATACTTACTTTATTTCGATATTTGTTCTTCCGAACTAAGATGAGGGGAGGCCAAGATAGTACCATTAAAAATTGAATCCCTCATATCATGATTTATCCGAATTTCTAACTTGTATGTTATGTCATTGGATCGTCTAAGTTATGATAGATATTTATAGAATTTCAGGAAACACTTCTTTTAACGAACATAAGATTTCGAACTGAAGCGGCGCGTTTACATTCGGCTATATTTCCAACTTCAAAATGAAAATCGTGAGGGTTTATTCACAATGAATGTAACGTAAACGCAACCATAAATTATCTTCACATTAATGGAGTTTCACACATTTTAAGCAAATCTGTAACGTAATAGACAATAGACGGTCCCATAATAATTCAACTCGCGCTGTATTTTGTAATGAATATGAACTTGAATATTGATTAATTAATGATTAAGCTTGAAAATATGTTATAAGATTCTATGCGTTACATTTAAGAGCACTAGCGCGAGGACGGCGTTTTAGGTCGCTATTTCTCAAAATGATACGATTTTAATAAGAATTTGTACTAATATTGAAGGTGTAACATTATATCAATGTTTCTGATTTTATGTCTGTTAGGCCCGAAGACCGAAAACGCTCAGTGGCTGGAAAAAACGACCACATCGCGTTCTGGCTGCCTTCGAACGCACAGAACGCGTTTTGGCTGTTTTTAAACGCTCGCAACGCGTTCTGGTAATTGTTAAATAGCCGGAACGCATTTTGTCAATTGTTCAACGCTCACAACGCGTTCTTAATGTTCGACTTGTATTATTTACCGCTTTCTACCTGCGTAGGATAAAATTTATATTGTCCTCATAAAACAAAGTTGAAAATTGAAATACAATTCAATTATTGACAACTACAATTGGATACCAAAGATGGGTTCGGTTTTTCTTGCCGAATCATTTCAACAATATTAAATTTCTTTTCTTATAATTATTTTTCAGTTCTAGGAAGAAAGTTACACTAATAAACATATATTGTCGAGCATATAATATATAAATGCATGTATGAAAAAGCGAAAAGTTCTTTATTAAACAAATGAATTTCAATTTATTTTCTACAAATCCAACTTATTGTGAAGAACAAAACAAACTTGAATTTATAACTCTTTTAATCACTTTATTAGAAACAATTCAATTATAGAAAACTACAATTGAATACAAACGACGGGTTTTTCCGAACTTTTGTGTACTTTACATAGGTACGTTACTTATTTTTACAATAACTGTTTGAATGAAATTTCGAATTAGATAGTACATTTAAATTGTATCCGTAAAGTATGGAACAAATTCATTTTTAGCTAATCAGATCATTTTTTCCGGCCACTGAGCTTTTTCGGTCTTCGGGCCTAACATGTCTATAACGTCTCAAGTATGGACTGCCTTAACGTAAATGGAAAATTGCATAAAACTATTAGATCAAAACCATTGAAACTATTTCATTTATTCTCAATGGTATAAGTAAACAATATTTCATCTACGATAATGCTTGTCAGTTTGTAGGTAAATTGGTGTAGAAATGCTAATCGAATAAGCACGTCGAGCGGCCTTGAGGGTTATTAAGTCGCTTAGTAACCTTCCATGCTCCGTGTCCACTGGGTTCGAATCCCAGCCGAGTAGCATAATTATGCTTGAATTCTTTCCTAACTGTTCGCTTCGCTTGCTCTTTGAATTCGCTTCTGCTTTCTGTGCTTCCCTCGGGATAATTCTGAAAGCTCTGCTTAGGCTCTCGTTTCATCGGTACTTAAACAACTATGATCATAGTTGTTCATGGATTAGGCCTCCTGGGGAAACCATGTAAAAATAAAACGCGCTAAGCAATCTACCTCCGGGGTGGTGTGGAAACGATTGTATATAGATTGAAATGAACGAATTTTTGAAACTGCGAAATGATTTTCCCTTAAAAATTTGGAAAAAATAGACCTGTTAAAGAATTTTGTATTCGAGTATTTTTCTTCTATGAATATGAAATTCTTCCCCAATTTTTACTTGCACTGTATACATATTCTAATAATGTGTATCAGATTATTACACCAGTTTCCATTATTTTCATAATCATTGAAATTATTCATCAAAATTTTCAATTATCACGAATTACTATACGTTCACAGAACTTATCAAATGCGTAATAGTTATTTATACAGGGTGAGTCTTTGACCACTGCGTTAATTTTAACCATAGATTCTTGACGTCAAAAGAAACATTTTCTTCCTATAACATTTTTCCAAATTTGGCCCCGTTCAAAAGATATAGGGTGTTGAAATTTCATAGAAAACTTGCATTTTCACCTGTAATATTCAAACGACAATATCAATTGAAATGATCTCTTGTAGAAGGTTTTTGATAACACTCGTGGATATTTTGGCATCAAAAGATTTATTATTGTTATTTAGAGGGTATTTGCCCAATGTGAAAACTCAAAAAGCTTATAACTTTTTAACGCAGATGAATATGGAGAAACGGTATGGAATAAAAGTGTTTCTTTTGATCTCAAGAACCCATGGTTGAAATTTACAATTAACGCAGTGGTCAAAGACTCACCCAATATTCTTGGAGCTACAATTACCTTTTTTTTTACACACAAGTGGATCATTTCTTAGAGGGAAAATAATGTTTTTAAACAATTCAGATTCAATAGTGGATGCTGTGGAAGGTATTTTTCATTCAAACTAAACTGGACTACAGAGGGGTATTTGCCCAATGTGACAACTTAAAATTATTTTAACTTTTTTACGCAGATGAATATGGAAAAACGGTATGGGAAAAAGGTGTTTTTTATTATCTCAAGAACCTATGGTAAAAATTAACGCAGTGGTCAAAGATTCACTCTGGATAAGCATTGAGTATAAATCTACCTAGAGGGAAAACGCAGTTCAAAGAAATGAAGCCAGAAATATACTAGTACGATTTCTGGTTTATAGATGGACTGTATGTTTCTGGAAATAAATGTATTTGTTCTTTACAGCATCTAACGAAGAGTTACCGAACTATTAGACGATGGCCAGGGCCGGCTTCAGAAAATATGTTGTTCTTCACGAAGATTCATACTTACTTTATTTCGATATTTGTTCTTCCGAACTAAGATTAGGGGAGGCCAAGATAGTACCATTAAAAATTGAATCCCTCATATCATGATTTATCCGAATTTCTCCTTGTATGTTGTGTCATTGGATCGTCTAAGTTATGATAGATATTTATAGAATTTCAGGAAACACTTCTTTTAACGAACATAAGATTTCGAACTGAAGCGGCGCGTTTACATTCGGCTATATTTCCAACTTAAAAATGAAAATCGTGAGGGGTTTTTCACAATGAATGTAACGTAAACGCAACCATAAATTATCTTCACATTAATGGAGTTTCACACATTTTAAGCAAATCTGTAACGTAATAGACAATAGACGGTCCCATAATAATTCAACTCGCGCTGTATTTTGTAATGAATATGAACTTGAATATTGATTAATTAATGATTAAACTTGAAAATATGTTATAAGATTCTATGCGTTACATTTAAGAGCACTAGCGCGAGGACGGCGTTTTAGGTCGCTATTTCTCAAAATGATACGATTTTAATAAGAATTTGTACTAATATTGAAGGTGTAACATTATATCAATGTTTCTGATTTTATGTCTGTTAGGCCCGAAGATCGAAAACGCTCAGTGGCTGGAAAAAACGATCACATCGCGTTCTGGCTGCCTTCGAACGCACAGAACGCGTTTTGGCTGTTTTTAAACGCTCGCAACGCGTTCTGGTAATTGTTAAATAGCCGGAACGCATTTTGTCAATTGTTCAACGCTCACAACGCGTTCTTAATGTTCGACTTGTATTATTTACCGCTTTCTACCTGCGTAGGATAAAATTTATATTGTCCTCATAAAACAAAGTTGAAAATTGAAATACAATTCAATTATTGACAACTACAATTGGATACCAAAGATGGGTTCGGTTTTTCTTGCCGAATCATTTCAACAATATTAAATTTCTTTTCTTATAATTATTTTTCAGTTCTAGGAAGAGAGTTACACTAATAAACATATATTGTCGAGCATATAATATATAAATGCATGTATGAAAAAGCGGAAAGTTCTTTATTAAACAAATGAATTTCAATTTATTTTCTACAAATCCAACTTATTGTGGAGAACAAAACAAACTTGAATTTATAACTCTTTTAATCACTTTATTAGAAACAATTCAATTATAAAAACTACAATTGAATACAAACGACGGGTTTTTCCGAACTTTTGTGTACTTTACATAGGTACGTTACTTATTTTTACAATAACTGTTTGAATGAAATTTCGAATTACATAGTACATTTAAATTGTATCCGTAAAGTATGGAACAAATTCATTTTTAGCTTATCAGATCATTTTAAGAAATAATCCTGAAACACATCGATTTTTATTTTAATTTACCCTATTTTAAAATAATATTCTAATATATAGCGTGAATTATTTTCGAGTAATGACATCACCGTCATTTTTTTTAAATCGAACTATTTTGTCTCCATTTCCGGATTACTCTAACTGAGCTGATTCCAAAAATGTATCACATGTTGATTCCAATAGGTACAGGGTCGACAAATATACAATAGTTTTGTATGTGCTCAGTGTTCATAAAGAAATGCTAGACCACAAGTACCAAACATGTTCGGAAACAACTTATTTTTATTATTCTAAAAATGTAAAAACTACAGGGTCTTACATTTGAACCAATTGCCGTTAGACAAACGCGTTCCGGCTGTTAAACAATTACCAGAACGCGTTGCGAGCGTTTAAAAACAACCAAAACGCGTTCTGTGCGTTCGAAGACAGCCAGAACGCGATGTGGCTGTTTTTTCCGGCCACTGAGCGTTTTCGGTCTTCGGGCCTAACATGTCTATAACGTCTCAAGTATGGACTGCCTTAACGTAAATGGAAAATTGCATAAAACTATTAGATCAAAACCATTGAAACTATTTCATTTATTCTCAATGGTATAAGTAAACAATATTTCATCTACGATAATGCTTGTCAGTTTGTAGGTAAATTGGTGTAGAAATGCTAATCGAATAAGCACGTCGAGCGGCCTTGAGGGTTATTAAGTCGCTTAGTAACCTTCCATGCTCCGTGTCCACTGGGTTCGAATCCCAGCCGAGTAGCATAATTATGCTTGAATTCTTTCCAAACTGTTCGCTTCGCTTGCTCTTTGAATTCGCTTCTGCTTTCTGTGCTTCCTCGGGATAATTCTGAAAGCTCTGCTTAGGCTCTCGTTTCATCGGTACTTAAACAACTATGATCATAGTTGTTCATGGATTAGGCCTCCTGGGGAAACCATGTAAAAATAAAACGCGCTAAGCAATCTACCTCTGGGGTGGTGTGGAAACGATTGTATATAGATTGAAATGAACGAATTTTTGAAACTGCGAAATGATTTTCCCTTAAAAATTTGGAAAAAATAGACCTGTTAAAGAATTTTGTATTCGAGAATTTTTCTTCTATGAATATGAAATTCTTCCCCAATTTTTACTTGCACTGTATACATATTCTAATAATGTGTATCAGATTATTATACCAGTTTCCATTATTTTCATAATCATTGAAATTATTCATCAAAATTTTCAATTATCATGAATTACTATACGTTCACAGAACTTATCAAATGCGTAATAGTTATTTATACAGGGTGAGTCTTTGACCACTGCGTTAATTTTAACCATAGATTCTTGACGTCAAAAGAAACATTTTCTTCCTATAACATTTTTCAAAATTTGGCCCCGTTCAAAAGATATAGGGTGTTGAAATTTCATAGAAAAATTGCATTTTCACCTGTAATATTCAAACGACAATATCAATTGAAATGATCTCTTGTAGAAGGTTTTTGATAACACTCGTGCATATTTTGGCATCAAAAGATTTATTATTGTTATTTAGAGGGGTATTTGCCCAATGTGAAAACTCAAAAAGCTTATAACTTTTTAACGCAGATGAATATGAAGAAACGGTATGGAATAAAAGTGTTTCTTTTGATCTCAAGAACCCATGGTTGAAATTTACAATTAACGCAGTGGTCAAAGACTCACCCAATATTCTTGGAGCTACAATTACCTTTTTTTTTTTACACACAAGTGGATCATTTCTTAGAGGGAAAATAATGTTTTTAAACAATTCAGATTCAATAGTGGATGCTGTGGAAGGTATTTTTCATTCAAACTAAACTGGACTACAGAGGGGTATTTGCCCAATGTGACAACTTAAAATTATTTTAACTTTTTACGCAGATGAATATGGAAAAACGGTATGGGAAAAAGGTGTTTTTATTATCTCAAGAACCTATGGTAAAATTAACGCAGTGGTCAAAGATTCACTCTGGATAAGCATTGAGTATAAATCTACCTAGAGGGAAAACGCAGTTCAAAGAAATGAAGCCAGAAATATACTAGTACGATTTCTGGTTTATAGATGGACTGTATGTTTCTGGAAATAAATGTATTTGTTCTTTACAGCATCTAACGAAGAGTTACCGAACTATTAGACGATGGCCAGGGCCGGCTTCAGAAAATATGTTGTTCTTCACGAAGATTCATACTTACTTTATTTCGATATTTGTTCTTCCGAACTAAGATTAGGGGAGGCCAAGATAGTACCATTAAAAATTGAATCCCTCATATCATGATTTATCCGAATTTCTCCCTTGTATGTTGTGTCATTGGATCGTCTAAGTTATGATAGATATTTATAGAATTTCAGGAAACACTTCTTTTAACGAACATAAGATTTCGAACTGAAGCGGCGCGTTTACATTCGGCTATATTTCCAACTTAAAAATGAAAATCGTGAGGGGTTTATTCACAATGAATGTAACATAAACGCAACCATAAATTATCTTCACATTAATGGAGTTTCACACATTTTAAGCAAATCTGTAACGTAATAGACAATAGACGGTCCCATAATAATTCAACTCGCGCTGTATTTTGTAATGAATAAGAACTTGAATATTGATTAATTAATGATTAAACTTGAAAATATGTTATAAGATTCTATGCGTTACATTTAAGAGCACTAGCGCGAGGACGGCGTTTTAGGTCGCTATTTCTCAAAATGATACGATTTTAATAAGAATTTGTACTAATATTGAAGGTGTAACATTATATCAATGTTTCTGATTTTATGTCTGTTAGGCCCGAAGATCGAAAACGCTCAGTGGCTGGAAAAAACGACCACATCGCGTTCTGGCTGCCTTCGAACGCACAGAACGCGTTTTGGCTGTTTTTAAACGCTCGCAACGCGTTCTGGTAATTGTTAAATAGCCGGAACGCATTTTGTCAATTGTTCAACGCTCACAACGCGTTCTTAATGTTCGACTTGTATTATTTACCGCTTTCTACCTGCGTAGGATAAAATTTATATTGTCCTCATAAAACAAAGTTGAAAATTGAAATACAATTCAATTATTGACAACTACAATTGGATACCAAAGATGGGTTCGGTTTTTCTTGCCGAATCATTTCAACAATATTAAATTTCTTTTCTTATAATTATTTTTCAGTTCTAGGAAGAAAGTTACACTAATAAACATATATTGTATCGAGCATATAATATATAAATGCATGTATGAAAAAGCGGAAAGTTCTTTATTAAACAAATGAATTTCAATTTATTTTCTACAAATCCAACTTATTGTGGAGAACAAAACAAACTTGAATTTATAACTCTTTTAATCACTTTATTAGAAACAATTCAATTATAAAAACTACAATTGAATACAAACGACGGGTTTTTTCCGAACTTTTGTGTACTTTACATAGGTACGTTACTTATTTTTAGAATAACTGTTTGAATGAAATTTCGAATTACATAGTACATTTAAATTGTATCCGTAAAGTATGGAACAAATTCATTTTTAGCTTATCAGATCATTTTAAGAAATAATCCTGAAACACATCGATTTTTATTTTAATTTACCCTATTTTAAAATAATATTCTAATATATAGCGTGAATTATTTTCGAGTAATGACATCACCGTCATTTTTTTTAAATCGAACTATTTTGTCTCCATTTCCGGATTACTCTAACTGAGCTGATTCCAAAAATGTATCACAGGTTGATTCCAATAGGTACAGGGTCGACAAATATACAATAGTTTTGTATGTGCTCAGTGTTCATAAAGAAATGCTAGACCACAAGTACCAAACATGTTCGGAAACAACTTATTTTTATTATTCTAAAAATGTAAAAAACTACAGGGTCTTACATTTGAACCAATTGCCGTTAGACAAACGCGTTCCGGCTGTTAAACAATTACCAGAACGCGTTGCGAGCGTTTAAAAACAACCAAAACGCGTTCTGTGCGTTCGAAGACAGCCAGAACGCGATGTGGCCGTTTTTTCCGGCCACTGAGCGTTTTCGGTCTTCGGGCCTAACATGTCTATAACGTCTCAAGTATGGACTGCCTTAACGTAAATGGAAAATTGCATAAAACTATTAGATCAAAACCATTGAAACTATTTCATTTATTCTCAATGGTATAAGTAAACAATATTTCATCTACGATAATGCTTGTCAGTTTGTAGGTAAATTGGTGTAGAAATGCTAATCGAATAAGCACGTCGAGCGGCCTTGAGGGTTATTAAGTCGCTTAGTAACCTTCCATGCTCCGTGTCCACTGGGTTCGAATCCCAGCCGAGTAGCATAATTATGCTTGAATTCTTTCCAAACTGTTCGCTTCGCTTGCTCTTTGAATTCGCTTCTGCTTTCTGTGCTTCCCTCAGGATAATTCTGAAAGCTCTGCTTAGGCTCTCGTTTCATCGGTACTTAAACAACTATGATCATAGTTGTTCATGGATTAAACCTCCTGGGGAAACCATGTAAAAATAAACGCGCTAAGCAATCTACCTCTGGGGTGGTGTGGAAACGATTGTATATAGATTGAAATGAACGAATTTTTGAAACTGCGAAATGATTTTCCCTTAAAAATTTGGAAAAAATAGACCTGTTAAAGAATTTTGTATTCGAGTATTTTTCTTCTATGAATATGAAATTCTTACCCCATTTTTAATTGCACTGTATACATATTCTAATAATGTGTATCAGATTATTATACCAGTTTCCATTATTTTCATAATCATTGAAATTATTCATCAAAATTTTCAATTATCATGAATTACTATACGTTCACAGAACTTATCAAATGCGTAATAGTTATTTATACAGGGTGAGTCTTTGACCACTGCGTTAATTTTAACCATAGATTCTTGACGTCAAAAGAAACATTTTCTTCCTATAACATTTTTCCAAATTTGGCCCCGTTCAAAAGATATAGGGTGTTGAAATTTCATAGAAAAATTGCATTTTCACCTGTAATATTCAAACGACAATATCAATTGAAATGATCTCTTGTAGAAGGTTTTTGATAACACTCGTGCATATTTTGGCATCAAAAGATTTATTATTGTTATTTAGAGGGTATTTGCCCAATGTGAAAACTCAAAAAGCTTATAACTTTTTAACGCAGATGAATATGGTGAAACGGTATGGAATAAAAGTGTTTCTTTTGATCTCAAGAACCCATGGTTAAAATTTACAATTAACGCAGTGGTCAAAGACTCACCCAATATTCTTGGAGCTACAATTACCTTTTTTTTTTTACACACAAGTGGATCATTTCTTAGAGGGAAAATAATGTTTTTAAACAATTCAGATTCAATAGTGGATGCTGTGGAAGGTATTTTTCATTCAAACTAAACTGGACAACAGAGGGGTATTTGCCCAGTGTGACAACTTAAAATTATTTTAGCTTTTTTACGCAGATGAGTATGGAAAAACGTTATGGGAAAAAGGTGTTTTTTATTATCTCAAGAACCTATGGTAAAAATTAACGCAGTGGTCAAAGATTCACTCTGGATAAGCATTGAGTATAAATCTACCTAGAGGGAAAACGCAGTTCAAAGAAATGAAGCCAGAAATATACTAGTACGATTTCTGGTTTATAGATGGACTGTATGTTTCTGGAAATAAATGTATTTGTTCTTTACAGCATCTAACGAAGAGTTACCGAACTATTAGACGATGGCCAGGGCCGGCTTCAGAAAATATGTTGTTCTTCACGAAGATTCATACTTACTTTATTTCGATATTTGTTCTTCCGAACTAAGATTAGGGAGGCCAAGATAGTACCATTAAAAATTGAATCCCTCATATCATGATTTATCCGAATTTCTCCCTTGTATGTTATGTCATTGGATCGTCTAAGTTATGATAGATATTTATAGAATTTCAGGAAACACTTCTGTTAACGAACATAAGATTTCGAACTGAAGCGGCGCGTTTACATTCGGCTATATTTCCAACTTAAAAATGAAAATCGTGAGGGTTTATTCACAATGAATGTAACGTAAACGCAACCATAAATTATCTTCACATTGATGGAGTTTCACACATTTTAAGCAAATCTGTAACGTAATAGACAATAGACGGTCCCATAATAATTCAACTCGCGCTGTATTTTGTAATGAATATGAACTTGAATATTGATTAATTAATGATTAAGCTTGAAAATATGTTATAAGATTCTATGCGTTACATTTAAGAGCACTAGCGCGAGGACGGCGTTTTAGGTCGCTATTTCTCAAAATGATACGATTTTAATAAGAATTTGTACTAATATTGAAGGTGTAACATTATATCAATGTTTCTGATTTTATGTCTGTTAGGCCCGAAGACCGAAAACGCTCAGTGGCTGGAAAAAACGACCACATCGCGTTCTGGCTGCCTTCGAACGCACAGAACGCGTTTTGGCTGTTTTTAAACGCTCGCAACGCGTTCTGGTAATTGTTAAATAGCCGGAACGCATTTTGTCAATTGTTCAACGCTCACAACGCGTTCTTAATGTTCGACTTGTATTATTTACCGCTTTCTACCTGCGTAGGATAAAATTTATATTGTCCCTCATAAAACAAAGTTGAAAATTGAAATACAATTCAATTATTGACAACTACAATTGGATACCAAAGATGGGTTCGGTTTTTCTTGCCGAATCATTTCAACAATATTAAATTTCTTTTCTTATAATTATTTTTCAGTTCTAGGAAGAAAGTTACACTAATAAACATATATTGTCGAGCATATAATATATAAATGCAAGTATGAAAAAGCGAAAAGTTCTTTATTAAACAAATTAATTTCAATTTATTTTCTACAAATCCAACTTATTGTGAAGAACAAAACAAACTTGAATTTATAACACTTTTAATCACTTTATTAGAAACAATTCAATTATAGAAAACTACAATTGAATACAAACGACGGGGTTTTTTTCGAACTTTTGTGTACTTCACATAGGTACGTTACTTATTTTTACAATAACTGTTTGAATGAAATTTCGAATTACATAGTACATTTAAATTGTATCCGTAAAGTATGGAACAAATTCATTTTTAGCTAATCAGATCATTTTAAGAAATAATCCTGAAACACATCGATTTTTATTTTAATTTACCTATTTTAAAATAATATTCTAATATATAGCGTGAATTATTTTCGAGTAATGACATCACCGTCATTTTTTTAAATCGAACTATTTTGTCTCCATTTCCGGATTACTCTAACTGAGCTGATTCCAAAAATGTATCACATGTTGATTCCAATAGGTACAGGGTCGACAAATATACAATAGTTTTGTATGTGCTCAGTGTTTTTTGACGTGTTTCGTGTTTCTGCGCGCTTCATTGATGTATGGGCCCTATTGATCTATGGTCTATATTGATCTATGGTCTATATTGATCCATGGGCCAATTGAACTACTGGCCAATGGAACTACTGGCCAATTGAACTACTGGCCTATTGAACTACTGGCCTATGGATCTACGGGCCTATGGATCTACGGGCCTATTGATCTACCCGCTTACTAGCCATTTATAATATAAATATAATATAATCTATTATATTAAAGCAATAAGGGTGGGCGTGGCCAACTCGGGTCCCGTCAGGGACCCGCGAGGCGAAGCGAGCCCGCGGCCCGCAGGGCCGCTCCAAAGGCAATCTTAACTGAAATCGAAAGGGCGTATCCTCTTCTAGGAGAAGCGACCGAAAAACACCCCCGGGGCTCTTTAAATACCCGAAATTTTCTAACGAAAAAGTCGAAAAACGTCGTTTTTGGCGAAATCGCCGAAAGCGTCCCCGCGTTCGAACGTTCCCGTCCGAAGATAGACTGTTTTGCGGGGCGGGGAGGTCGCTATTTCGAGAGGAAGAACCGCCGGGGTTCCCGCTACGAGCTGGACCCTGAGCTACCCGGGATGGGTACGAAAATTCTTTAAGAAAATGGGCAATTTTCGGATTCTCCAACTCCGCGAAACGTCAAAAACCACTATGATGCTTTCGCTCGGTGCGGGCTCTACACGTCCCTAAACGCCCTGTCCAGGGTAGAAAACGAAACTTGAGGAAATTCCCCATCTCTGGGTACCAATTTTCATATCCAAGTAGCGAGATAAGACCGTGAATTCTTCATTCGAAAATCGGTAATTTCTACGAAAATCGTGGGAAAATGTCAGAATTTCTCATTCGGTTCCGATGATAGCCGAACGCGAGCTCCAATTTTGAAAATTCGGCATCGATTTTTTGTTCGATATCGGCGGTAGATGATCTTTCAGGCTTTGCAAGTTGTCGAATAAGAATCTACAGGAGATTCCGAATCTCCATATACCACTCACAGATCGGAAATCGAATAAAAATACCTAAATTATGCGTTTGAAAATAAGCATTTCAGGCTCCATTTTCGCGCCAATTCATTTCGATTCAGTTTGACGCAGATCTATCTGACCTTGAGAATTGTCATTTCGAATTTGCAAGTAAATTCGATTTAAACATTCCGTTGAGGGTAATATTTATATATTCGGATTTCATAACGATTAATTCTCTTTATTTACAGTAAATAATCCATCTGGAAGAAAGAATATCAAGATATAATGCCCTACGATTTCAATACAATACGACATACGTTATGTAAACACGGTCTGGAAGTACAAAAATTAGCTCAGGTATTTATTCGATTATAAATCAAAGATAAATCAATCTAGCATATCGTTTCATTTCAGTTATCTCTCAAGAATGAATGAATATATATCAAAATATATCTTTCAAAGATGTAAACAATGGATGTTCTATTTATTTACATGACATTCGAGGAATGAATGAAATGGTCCAAATCTTGACACCATTCATCTCTATTCCATGAACTAAGTAAGTAGGAATGTGAGTAATCTCCTTAAGATAAAGCCCCTTCTGAACATCTTTTCTCTGTTAGAATCGACGAGGCTTTAAAAAATAATTTAGAATAGTCTCATTGTCATTTCGAATTTGCAAGTAAATTCGATTTAAATATTCTGTTGAGGGTAATATTTATATATTCGGTTTTCATAACGATTAATTCTCTTTATTTACAGTGAATAATCCATCTGGAAGAATGAATATCAAAATATAATGCCTTCGATGTCAATACGACATATGTAAACACGATCTGGAAGTACAAAAATTAGCTCAGGTATTTATTCGATTATAAATCAAAGATAAATCAATCTAGCATATCGTTTCATTTCAGTTATCTCTCAAGAATGAATGAATATATATCAAAATATATCTTTCAAAGATGTAAACAATGGATGTTCTATTTATTTACATGACATTCGAGGAATGAATGAAATGGTCCAAATCTTGACACCATTCATCTCTATTCCATGAACTAAGTAAGTAGGAATGTGAGTAATCTCCTTAAGATAAAGCCCCTCCTAAACATCTTTTCTCTGTTAGAATCGACGAGGCTTTAAAAAATAATTTAGAACAGTCTCATTGTCATTTCGAATTTGCAAGTAAATTCGATTTAAATATTCTGTTGAGGGTAATATTTATATATTCGGTTTTCATAACGATTAATTCTCTTTATTTACAGTGAATAATCCATCTGGAAGAATGAATATCAAAATATAATGCCTTCGATGTCAATACGACATATGTAAACACGATCTGGAAGTACAAAAATTAGCTCAGGTATTTATTCGATTATAGATCAAAGATAAATCAATCTAGCGTATCGTTTCATTTCAGTTATCTCTCAAGAATGAATGAATATATATCAAAATATATCTTTCAAAGATGTAAACAATGGATGTTCTATTATGTTTTTTTTTTTCTATTATGTTTATTATATCATCACAATTTTATTGGTTGCATATTTTACAATGCAAATGTTAATGCTTGCCTCAAAACAATTATATTATCGAATATCCTCTTTCTTTTCATTCGAGGATAACACCATTGTTTAAACTATGAAAACATTGATAAGTGATGTCAGGTGATAAATAATATCTTTTTGGATATTCCGTTCATGGCAATAAGCACAAGGTTCTGGCAGTAACTGTTTCTGTATTGAAAACACCACTTTCTATTGATCCCTTTATTAATGCTATTGTTTATTTAAGTGTATATTAGTGGAAGAAATTTCGAAATCAATTTTACCAACTTCATGAAATCTTCCTGACAATGTCAATTCATATTTGTTTTGATATCACACATAGATTATAATAGAATATTTTTTTCTAATTGAAGGGTAACTGTATATTTTATATATTATATTATAATTTGCACTAAGCAATAGGTATTAAAACAATTATATTATCGAATATCCTCTTTCTTTTCATTTGAGGATAACACCATTGTTTAAACAATGAAAACATTGATAAGTGATGTCAGGTGATAAATAATAGCTTTTTGGCCATTCCGTTCATGGCAATAAGCACAAGGTTCTCTGGCAGTAACTGTTTCTGTATTGAAAACACCACTTTCTATTGATCCCTTTATTAATGCTATTGTTTATTTAAGTGTATATTAGTGGAAGAAATTTCGAAATCAATTTTACCAACTTCATGAAATCTTCCTGACAATGTCAATTCATATTTGTTTTGATATCACACATAGATTATAATAGAATATTTTTTTCTAATTGAAGGGTAACTGTATATTTTATATATTATATTATAATTTGCACTAAGCAACAGGTATTAAAACAATTATATTATCGAATATCCTCTTTCTTTTCATTTTAGGATAACACCATTGTTTAAACAATGAAAACACTGATAAGTGATGTCAGGTGATAAATAATAGCTTTTTGGCCATTCCGTTCATGGCAATAAGCACAAGGTTCTGGCAGTAACTGTTTCTGTATTGAAAACACCACTTTCTATTGATCCCTTTATCAATGCTATTGTTTATTTAAGTGTATATTAGTGGAAGAAATTTCGAAATCAATTTTACCAACTTCATGAAATCTTCCTGACAATGCCAATTCATATATGTTTTGATATCACACATAGATTATAATAGAATATTTTTTTCTAATTGAAATGCAACTGTATATTTCATATATTATATTATAATTTGCACTAAGCAATAGGTATTAAAACAATTATATTATCGAATATCCTCTTTCTTTTCATTTGAGGATAACACCATTGTTTAAACAATGAAAACATTGATAAGTGATGTCAGGTGATAAATAATAGCTTTTTGGCCATTCCGTTCATGGCAATAAGCACAAGGTTCTCTGGCAGTAACTGTTTCTGTATTGAAAACACCACTTTCTATTGATCCCTTTATTAATGCTATTGTTTATTTAAGTGTATATTAGTGGTAGAAATTTCGAAATCAATTTTACCAACTTCATGAAATCTTCCTGACAATGTCAATTCATATTTGTTTTGATATCACACATTGATTATAATAGAATATTTTTTCTAATTGAAGGGTAACTGTATATTTTATATATTATATTATAATTTGCACTAAGCAACAGGTATTAAAACAATTATATTATCGAATATCCTCTTTCTTTTCATTTTAGGATAACTCCATTGTTTAAACAATGAAAACACTGATAAGTGATGTCAGGTGATAAATAATAGCTTTTTGGCCATTCCGTTCATGGCAATAAGCACAAGGTTCTGGCAGTAACTGTTTCTGTATTGAAAACACCACTTTCTATAGATCCCTTTATCAATGCTATTGTTTATTTAAGTGTATATTAGTGGAAGAAATTTCGAAATCAATTTTACCAACTTCATGAAATCTTCCTGACAATGCCAATTCATATATGTTTTGATATCACACATAGATTATAATAGAATATTTTTTTCTAATTGAAATGCAACAGTATATTTCATATATTATATTATAATTTGCACTAAGCAATAGGTATTAAAACAATTATATTATCGAATATCCTCTTTCTTTTCATTTGAGGATAACACCATTGTTTAAACAATGAAAACATTGATAAGTGATGTCAGGTGATAAATAATAGCTTTTTGGCCATTCCGTTCATGGCAATAAGCACAAGGTTCTCTGGCAGTAACTGTTTCTGTATTGAAAACACCACTTTCTATTGATCCCTTTATTAATGCTATTGTTTATTTAAGTGTATATTAGTGGAAGAAATTTCGAAATCAATTTTACCAACTTCATGAAATCTTCCTGACAATGCCAATTCATATATGTTTTGATATCACACATAGATTATAATAGAATATTTTTTTCTAATTGAAATGCAACTGTATATTTCATATATTATATTATAATTTGCACTAAGCAATAGGTATTAAAACAATTATATTATCGAATATCCTCTTTCTTTTCATTTGAGGATAACACCATTGTTTAAACAATGAAAACATTGATAAGTGATGTCAGGTGATAAATAATAGCTTTTTGGCCATTCCGTTCATGGCAATAAGCACAAGGTTCTGGCAGTAACTGTTTCTGTATTGAAAACACCACTTTCTATTGATCCCTTTATCAATGCTATTGTTTATTTAAGTGTATATTAGTGGAAGAAATTTCGAAATCAATTTTACCAACTTCATGAAATCTTCCTGACAATGCCAATTCATATATGTTTTGATATCACACATAGATTATAATAGAATATTTTTTTCTAATTGAAATGCAACTGTATATTTCATATATTATATTATAATTTGCACTAAGCAATAGGTATTAAAACAATTATATTATCGAATATCCTCTTTCTTTTCATTTGAGGATAACACCATTGTTTAAACAATGAAAACATTGATAAGTGATGTCAGGTGATAAATAATAGCTTTTTGGCCATTCCGTTCATGGCAATAAGCACAAGGTTCTCTGGCAGTAACTGTTTCTGTATTGAAAACACCACTTTCTATTGATCCCTTTATCAATGCTATTGTTTATTTAAGTGTATATTAGTGGAAGAAATTTCGAAATCAATTTTACCAACTTCATGAAAACTTCCTGACAATGTCAATTCATATTCGTTTTGATATCACACATAGATTATAATAGAATATTTTTTTCTAATTGAAGTGTAACTGTATATTTTATATATTATATTATAATTTGCACTAAGCAATAGGTATTAAAACAATTATATTATCGAATATCCTCTTTCTTTTCATTTGAGGATAACACCATTGTTTAAACAATGAAAACACTGATAAGTGATGTCAGGTGATAAATAATAGACTTTTGGCCATTCCGTTCATGGCAATAAGCACAAGGTTCTCTGACAGTAACTGTTTCTGTATTGAAAACACCACTTTCTATTGATCCCTTTATCAATGCTATTGTTTATTTAAGTGTATATTAGTGGAAGAAATTTCGAAATCAATTTTATCAAATAATTTCAATCTGAATGTGATATTTTAGATAGCTAAGATATTAAGCATTCATTTGTTTTTTACAGAAGTCATAAGTTAATATGAATCAGCCCTTTGTTAGCTTAGAGGATATGAAACACGTATGTACATTTCATAATTTAAAGTCCTTGGATTTGCAGATAATAATTCATTCAGGTTATTTCAGTTGTCACTTATTTTGTTTCACTTATATGATTCTCACTATTACTTAAGATTTCTTCATATTTTCAAGAGTCTGAGCTGTTTCGATAATCTATTATACATCCACAAAAAATTACTAATTCCGTTTAATAGCAGTACTTTTTATTTCATATCTTATAGGTTAATCAAAGTAAGATAATAGTATAATAATTTTCTACTGATGTATCAAAATCATTGTTTCCATCCATGTCGAGGGATAAAGATAATCTGAAATAATTTCAAATTAATGAATTATCATGGCAATATTTGAGACTAACAATTACTGAAGTTATGGTGAGTTTTCTTGGAAAATCATTTCTTCTTAAAATTCCCAACTTTATTCACATCGATATTCACCAAAGACGTTATGTATCATTTAGATAGGCAGGTCTTACTCCTTCGTTCAACTCTGAAACATACATTCTGATTTGGTCAGCATAGTATGATAAAAATAAAGCTTACCTGTTTTTCATGCATACGAGAACATCTTATAAAAATGATCATATAACTCCGTACATTCAATAAAACCATTGGTTTCTTTTCCTTGAGAAATATATTTTATTCTAGGTTATTAATGAACACTGAATTTCAACTGTCATAGAAAGCTAATTCGCACCAGTCAGTCATTTCTCTAAACCAGTGTGAAGACAGCAGCAGGCTGAGTTAGCATATCTACCAGTGGCGTCGTTGGTGAATGACACGTTGTGCTCTGACGATGAAAATGTTAATTGACAGTGTTTACTTTCAATAAGAAGAAATTAAGTCTTATTTATAATTATTTTAAAATACTTTAGATAAACAAATCAAGTTTAAGGGATATTCAGAATCTTTTTGATAACTTCCAAATCTTCACTTTATTTATGCAGTCTACCGAAAATGGTTTCAGATTATTTATATCGAATCGTAGTTGACAAGATCCAGGGAAAGAAAATACTATATCGTTTTCATAGGAAAAAACAATTTGCGCAACATGAAAATAGTTCAATATTTATTTAGTGAGGCCGTTCTGGAAAAATGAAAAAGGAGCTTTATCGAATAATTTTTATACAACCTTTGTAAAAAGCACTGAACTTGAAACGATAGAGTCAAAACTATATTCTTTCGGTTTGTTTTTTATGGAAAAATTATTTTCGATTCATATACAGGGTGTTACATAGGAGATCCACAGAATAATTTTGATACTTCCTTCGTGGTAATTATTGAATTCGAATAGATGGAGTTACAACGATATTCTTTTGGTTTTTTTTTTTACTGCTAATCAATTGTATACTGAGTGTATCATATGCATTTTTCTTCAGGTTTTATCGCTGATGGGAGCTGATTTCGATAAAATGTCATACAGGGTGTGCAATTTACAATGATTACGATCGGGTGATATACGGGGTGTGCAATTCACAAGTATTTTTGTTTTTTGCGCCCTTTCGGGTTTTTTGCATTTCTCCGGGGTGTTTCGCGTGACTTCGAGGTTTTTGCGCGCTTTCAAGTTATATGTATTCTTTCGGGTTTTTTCAGGTTCCTTTAGATTTTTGTGTTACTTGGGGTTCTTCCGTGTTTTCTCGCGTTGTTTCGTGTAACTTCGGTTTCTTTCGTGTTTATTCTGATTCTTCCGTGTTTTTCGCGTTTCTTCGTTTTTTCCTGTACTTTCATGTTTTTTCGCTTTCAACGAGTTTGTTTGACGTGTTTCTGCGCGCTTCAATGATGTATGGGCCCTATTGATCTATGGTCTATATTGATCTATTGTCTATATTGATCTATGGTCTATATTGATCTATGGTCTATATTGATCTATGGTCCAGGATGATCTATGGTCTATATTGATCCATGGGCCAATTGAACTACTGGCCAATTGAACTACTGGCCTATTGAACTACTGACCTATGTATCTACGGTTTATATTAATCTACGTTCTATATTGATCTACGGGCTTACTAGTCTATAATATTAAAGCAATAAGGGTGGGCGTGGTTAAAATTGGAATTTTCGGGTCCCGTCAGGGACCCGCGAGGCGAAGCCGAGCCCGCGGCCCGCAGGGCCGCTTCAAAGGCAATCTTAACTGAAATCGAAAGGGCGTATCCTCTTCTAGGAGAAGCGACCCCGAAAAACCCCCGGGCGCTCTTAAAATACCCGAAATTTTCAAACGAAAAAGTCGAAAAACGTCGTTTTTGGCGAAATCGCCGAAAGCGTCCCCGCGTTCGAACGTTCCCGTCCGAAGATATACCGTTTTGCGGGGCGGGGGAGGTCGCTATTTCGAGAGGAAGAACCGCCGGGGTTCCCGCTACGAGCTGGACCCCGGAGCTACCCTGGATGGGTACGAAAATTCGGTAAGAAAATGGGCAATTTTCGGATTCTCCAACTCCGCGAAACGTCAAAAACCACTATGATGCTTTCGCTCGCTGCGGGCTCTACACGTCCCTAAACGCCCTGTCAGGGTAGAAAACGAAACTTGAGGAAATTCCCCATCTCTGGGTACCAATTTTCATATCCAAGTAGCGAGATAAGACCGTGAATTCTTCATTCGAAAATCGGTAATTTTCACAACATTGCGAGGTTAAATGTCAGTTTCTGTTTCCATTCCGAGGATAGCCGAACGCGAGCTCCAATTTTCAAAATCCGGCATCGATTTTTCACTCGATATGGGCGCTGAAAGATTATTTAGGCCTTTCGAGTGGTCGAATAAGAATCTACAGGAGATTCCGAATCTCCTGATACCACTTACAGATCGCGAATCGAACAAAAAATACCTAAATTATGCGTTTGAAAATCGGCATTTTTGGCTCGATTTACGCGCCATTCTATTTTCGTCCTTGAAGAATGAAAAGATCGCGATGAATTGCTGTACAGGGGGTGTGCATTAATAAAATCGCTATGCAGGCTGTGCCCATGGGAAGGAATATTTCTTCGAGAGATTTTCCGTCGGAATTTTTATGGAAAAAGCACCCACTGCGAACCAATTATAGAGTGGGATCTAATTTCGATAAAATGTTATACAGGGTGTGCGATTCACAATGATTTACGATCATGTGATGAACGAGGTGTGCAATTTTCAAGTTAATTTGATTTTTTTTGCGAAAACTCGAGTTTTTTTCGTATTCCTCGGCGTGTTTTGGTTCTTAATTCGATAAAATATATTCGATTCATATACAGTGTGTCAGATCTGAGTAGCGCTGACATTCACCAGAGTTTTTCTCTAGCTTTCGTGCTTTTCCGCGTAAGCGAGCTGAATGCAATGAAATCTCATACAGGGTGTGCCATTAACAATGATTTCGCGATCGATTGATATACAGGGTGTGCAATTTACAAGTTCTTCCATTATTTTTTGCACGCTTTCGGTTTTTGTGCTCCCTCGGGGTTTCAAGCTTTCCTTCGAGTTTTTTTGCGCGCTTTCGGTGATTTTGTGCTTCTTCGGTGTATTTTCGGTTCCTTTGGATTTTTTTCGTTCTTTCGTGTTACTTTGGGTTCTTTCACGTTTTTCCGTGTTTGATCGGGTTCTTTCTTCGTGGAATGCACCGAACTTGAAACGATAGAGTTAAAACGATATTCTTTCGGTTTGTTTTTTATGATGAAAGCACCCACTGCAAATCAATTATATACAGGGTGTCCTATATGCATTTTTCATCATGTTTTTCCACGTGTGGAGGCTAATTTCGGTAAAATGTCATACAGGGTGTGCGATTTACAATGAATTTGCGATCGGGTGATATACGGGGTGTGCACTTTACAGGTTCTACTGTTTTTTGCGCGCTCTCAAGATTTTTGTGTTCCTTCGGGTTTTTTTTTGGAAAAATTATTTTCGATTCATATACGGGGTGTTACATAGGAGGTCCATAGAATAATTTTCATACTTCCGTCGTGGTAATTATTGAATTCGAATAGATGGAGTTACAACGATATTCTTAGGGTTAATTTTTTATGAAAAAATTATTTTCGATTTATATACGGGCTGTGCACATCGAAAGCACTGACTTTCACCAGGGTCTTTCTTCGAGAGTTTTTCCATCTGCATTTTTCATGGAAAAATCACCCACTACGAATCGATTATATAGTGGGTGTCCTATGTGAAAGTGATCATGATTTTTCGCGTATGGGATCTAATTTCGATAAAATGTCATACAGGGTGTGCGAATTACAATGAATTTGCAATCATGTGATATACGGGGTGTGCAATTTACAAGTTATTTTGCTGATTTCGATAAAATGTAATACAGGGTGTGCAATTTACAATGAGTTTACGTTCGGGTGATATACGGGGTGTGCAATTTACAAGTACTTTTGTTTTTTACGCGCTTTCGGTTTTTTTGTATTTCTCCGGGTTGTTTCGCGTGACTTCGAGTTTTTTGTGCGCTTTCAAGTTATATGTATTCGTTCGGGTTATTTTCAGGTTCCTATGGATTATTTGTGTTACTTGGGGTTCTTTCGTGTTCTCTCGCGTTGTTTCGTGTAATTTCGGTTTGTTTCGTGTAACTTCGGTTTCTTTCGTGTTTCTTCGGATTCTTCCGTGTTTTTTCCCTTTTCTTCCCGTTTTTTCCAGTACTTTCATGTTTTTTGGCTTTCAACGGGTATCTGACGTGTTTCGTGTTTCTGCGCGATTCATTGATGTATGGGCCCTCAAGAACCCATGGTTGAAATTTACAATTAACGCAGTGGTCAAAGACTCATATTCTTGGAGCTACAATTACCTTTTTTTACACACAAGTGGATCATTTCTTAGAGGAAAATAATGTTTTAAACAATTCAGATTCAATAGTGGATGCTGTGGAAGGTATTTTCATTCAAACTAAACTGGACTACAGAGGGTATTTGCCCAATGTGACAACTTAAAATTATTTTAACTTTTTACGCAGATGAATATGGAAAAACGGTATGGGAAAAAGGTGTTTTTATTATCTCAAGAACCTATGGTAAAAATTAACGCAGTGGTCAAAGATTCACTCTGGATAAGCATTGAGTATAAATCTACCTAGAGGAAAACGCAGTTCAAAGAAATGAAGCCAGAAATATACTAGTACGATTTCTGGTTTATAGATGGACTGTATGTTTCTGGAAATAAATGTATTTGTTCTTTACAGCATCTAACGAAGAGTTACCGAACTATTAGACGATGGCCAGGGCCGGCTTCAGAAAATATGTTGTTCTTCACGAAGATTCATACTTACTTTATTTCGATATTTGTTCTTCCGAACTAAGATTAGGGAGGCCAAGATAGTACCATTAAAAATTGAATCCCTCATATCATGATTTATCCGAATTTCTCCCTTGTATGTTGTGTCATTGGATCGTCTAAGTTATGATAGATATTTATAGAATTTCAGGAAACACTTCTTTTAACGAACATAAGATTTCGAACTGAAGCGGCGCGTTTACATTCGGCTATATTTCCAACTTAAAAATGAAAATCGTGAGGGTTTATTCACAATGAATGTAACGTAAACGCAACCATAAATTATCTTCACATTAATGGAGTTTCACACATTTAAGCAAATCTGTAACGTAATAGACAATAGACGGTCCCATAATAATTCAACTCGCGCTGTATTTTGTAATGAATATGAACTTGAATATTGATTAATTAATGATTAAACTTGAAAATATGTTATAAGATTCTATGCGTTACATTTAAGAGCACTAGCGCGAGGACGGCGTTTTAGGTCGCTATTTCTCAAAATGATACGATTTTAATAAGAATTTGTACTAATATTGAAGGTGTAACATTATATCAATGTTTCTGATTTTATGTCTGTTAGGCCCGAAGATCGAAAACGCTCAGTGGCTGGAAAAACGACCACATCGCGTTCTGGCTGCCTTCGAACGCACAGAACGCGTTTTGGCTGTTTTTAAACGCTCGCAACGCGTTCTGGTAATTGTTAAATAGCCGGAACGCATTTTGTCAATTGTTCAACGCTCACAACGCGTTCTTAATGTTCGACTTGTATTATTTACCGCTTTCTACCTGCGTAGGATAAAATTTATATTGTCCTCATAAAACAAAGTTGAAAATTGAAATACAATTCAATTATTGACAACTACAATTGGATACCAAAGATGGGTTCGGTTTTCTTGCCGAATCATTTCAACAATATTAAATTTCTTTTCTTATAATTATTTTTCAGTTCTAGGAAGAAAGTTACACTAATAAACATATATTGTCGAGCATATAATATATAAATGCATGTATGAAAAAGCGGAAAGTTCTTTATTAAACAAATGAATTTCAATTTATTTTCTACAAATCCAACTTATTGTGGAGAACAAAACAAACTTGAATTTATAACTCTTTTAATCACTTTATTAGAAACAATTCAATTATAAAAACTACAATTGAATACAAACGACAGGTTTTCGAACTTTTGTGTACTTTACATAGGTACGTTACTTATCTCCAGATACCTTTCACATTTCGGGAATCCCAACAAAATGCCTAAATTATGCGTTTGAAAATCGGCATTTTTGGCTGATTTACGCGCCATTCCATTTTCGTCCTTGAAGAACGAACGATCGCGATGGATTGCTGTACAGGGTCGCATTATTGCTGTACAGGGTTGTGCATTAAAATAATCGCTATCTAGGCTGTGCCCATGGGAAGCGCTGATTTTCACCAGATTCTTTCTTCGAGAGATTTTCCGTCTGAATTTTTATGGAAAAAGCAATTAGTGAGTGGGATCTAATTTCGATAAATGTCATACAGGGTAAACGATTTACAATGAATTTGCGATCATGATATACGAGGTATGCAATTGACAAGTTATTTTGGTTTTTGTGCGCAAATTCGAGTTTTTCGTGTTTCTTCGGTGTGTTTCAGTTCTGAATTCGATAAAATATATTCGATTCATATACAGGGTGTCAGATCTCAGTAGCGCTGACATTCACCAGAGTTTTTCTCGAGTTTTCGTCCATTTCCGCGTAAGTGAGCTAAATTCAATGAAATCTCATACAGGGTGTGCCATTAACAATGATTTCCGATCGATTGATATACAGGGTGTGCAATTTAAAAGTTCTTTCATTATTTTTGCACGCATTCGGTTTTTGTGCTCCCTCGGGGTTTCAAGCTTTCCTTCGAGTTTTTTGCGCGCTTTCGGTGATTTTAAGCTCCTTCGGGTTTTTTCGGTTCCTTTGGATATTTTTCGTTCATTCGTGGTACTTCGGGTTCTTTCAAGTTTTTCCGTGTTTCGTCGGGTTCTTTCTTCGTGAAATGCACCGAACTTGAAACGATAGAGTAAAACGATATTCTTTCGGTTTTTTATGATGAAAGCACCCACTGCAAATCAATTATATACAGGGTGTCCCATATGCATTTTTCATCATGTTTTTCACGTGTGGAGGCTAATTTCGGTAAAATGTCATACAGGGTGTGCGAATTACAATGAATTTGCAATCATGTGATATACGGGTGTGCAATTTATGTTATTTTGCTAATTTCGATAAAATGTCATACAGGGTGTGCAATTCACAATGAGTTTACGATCTGGTGATATAGGGTGTGCAATAAACAAGTCCTTTTGTTTTATTGCGCGCTTTCGGTTTTTTGTATTTCTCCGGGTTGTTTCTGTGACTTCGAGTTTTTTTGTGCGCTTTCAAGTTAAATGTATTCGTTCGGGTTTTTTCAGGTTCCTTGGATTATTTGTGTTACTTGGGGTTCTTTCGTGTTCTCTAGCGTTGTTTCGTGTAATTTCGGTTTCTTTCGTGTAACTTCGGTTTCTTTCGTGTTTCTTCGGATTCCTCCGTGTTTCTTCGCTTTTCTTCGCTTTTTTCAGTACTTTCATGTTTTTGGCTTTCAACGGTATTTTGACGTGTTTCGTGTTTCTGCGCGCTTCATTGATGTATGGGCCCTATTGATCTATGGTCTATATTGATCTATGGTCTATATTGATCCATGGGCCAATTGAACTACTGGCCAATGGAACTACTGGCCAATTGAACTACTGGCCTATTGAACTACTGGCCTATTGAACTACTGGCCTATGGATCTACGGGCCTATTGATCTACCCGCTTACTAGTCATATAATAAAGCAATAAGATCGGGGACCACAGAAAATTTTGACAGGTGGTCCCGTCAGGGACCCGGAAAGCGTAGCTGGACCCGCAGGGCCGCTCGAGAGGAATCTTAAAACAGATCGAAAAGGCGTATCCTCTTCTAGGAGAAGCGACCCCGAAACCCCCGGGCGCTCTTAAAGTGCCCGAAATTTTCAAAGAAAATCGCGAAAACGTCATTTTCGCGAAATCGCCTAAAGTGCCTCAGAAAATGGAAATAGGTCCGAAGCCGAAACGCCCAGCGTCCCGGACTCGCACATATTCCGAGAGCGAGGACGTCCGGTTTCTTAGAACCCATTAGAACCCGGAGCCCCCTATTTCTAGGCTAAAATCCGTAAGTAAAACGGCAATTTTAGTTTCTCCAGCCCCGCGAAACGTCAAAATCACCCATGATCTTTCGCTCAGTGCGGGCCCTCGAGCCTCTAAACGCTTTTTGGGTAGAAAAGAAACTTGAGGAAATTTCATCTCTGGGTACCAATTTTCATATCCAAGTAGCGATATAAGGCCGGAATTCTTCATTCGAAATTCGGAATTTACAATATTTCGATCAAATGTCATAGTTTCTTTCGATTCCGATGATAGCCGAACGCGAGCTCCAAATTTGAAAATACGGCATCAATTT